>CM061030.1:38741203-38751203 GCA_030763125.1 Hippophae gyantsensis | reverse complement strand
CCCAAACACATTCCCCCCTCGGTATTTCTAAGCGAGGATCAAGCTTCAGGATGAGATGTTTTCCCTACACTTTACCAAGGATAAGACTTCCAGAAAGCTTGGTTGATGTCACTTCCCCAGGTTCTGCTGATGACATGGGGTAATATTTTAATAAATTCATGGGGAAAATTCTATTCCCTTACCAAAAAACTTGTCGAGTTGAGAGGAAAGATTGCTACTTTCTCTCGGATGGAAGGAGAACCGTTCCATGAAGCTTGGGATAGGTTCAAAATGTTTCTCCCTTTCAATGTCCCCATACATAGCTTTCCCACTGCACTTATGCGGAGAACCAATTCTTTTTTACGATGGACTTACTACAACAATGTCGGTTCCATTTGTCGACAACGCCTTCTTGCGGAGGGAGCAATAGGAGAAAAGGCGCGCTCCGAGAGAGGCGTGCATAACCTCTTTGAGATCTTTGAGTGCTAATTCCCGAAGCCAAAGAAAAGCTCCTAGAGTGAGAAAAGGCTGGAGTTCATGAAATCGACTCCAGGTAATGAAGTTCAACAACAACTTGTTCAAGCCCGACTAAGCAAAGTTTGCCGCTACTCCTCCTTTCCCACCTAAAGCCAACACCAATAATGAACAATATGGTTTTGTATAGCAACATGGGACATGATGCGAAACTTTGTCCATATCAAGGAGAAACAAGCCCGGACTGACCGAACGGGTTAATGTGTTGGGAGAGCGTATCCAAAAACGAAACCAAGGTTTTGATCCCCGATTCAAATACCTATAATCCTGGGTGGAGAAGTCATCCAGAATTTCTCACGGAGGGCGAAAACAACCCTCCGCATTCACTCAAAGCTCAAAACCCGGGCGAGGCCGACAATTCCACCCACTTATATATTCCAAGAAGCATTCCCGATAAACCCCAACCACTGGAGGGGAGCCAGACTTGAATTCTTTTTATTCAAGTACTGTAGGGAATAACCAATCTAAAACCAATCAACGGTTGGACTCTTGTAGGAAACTTCTATCAAAAAGGTGGAAGTTCAAGTTGAGCAGTTAGTTGAACATTTGCAAAAGAGCAAAGACTAATTTGATACTTAAATGAATTCAATGAAGAGGAGACATTGAGTTTCATTACATTCTGCAATCTCCAAGCATACGTCTTTACTAGAAAGACGATAAAATTTTAGTCCCTATATGGGGAGGTCACCCATTTGTTGTATTTTCCTTTGTTTTTAGGTTTGCGTGTAATAAAATTCAAATGAAATAAATTCGTTTTGTTTTGAAAATTGTAGTCCATTAGTTAAAATTAAAATTAAAAAAAAAAAAAAAAAAAAAAATTTAGGTTCCTTGCACCTTTTTGCTTTATCAAATTATAAATATTTCTTAGAGATATCTACTATTGTTTTTTTAACAGCAAAATGTTGATACACAATAGGAGGAGGATCATTTTGCAAGCTACAAACAACCATGGGAGAATCTTATCTGTTTGAAGATAGGCGGAAAAAGATGAAAGACTATACAATACCAATCATTGGAAATGTAACTTCCGGCATCCAATTACAAAGAGGTACTGCGAGGAATTATGAATTGAAAAAGATTCCATTATTCTTTGTTGCCTTCCTTTTACGGTATCCTAATGAAGACCCTTTGCACTTACATTCGAGAATTCTATGCTATTGTCAGGCAAACCTTTCCACTTTACATGCAATTAATGAAGATCCTAACTTAGGATGAGGTGTTTTCCTTACACCACTCAAAGATAAAGCTTAGTCCTGGTTCATTGCACTTTCTACCGATGTGAGTTCTCTTCCAAAACTTGGGAGGCGATCCCTATGAAAATTTTTATGGGTAGGTTCTATTCCCACGTGAAAAGGCCTGTTGATCTAAGAACAAAGATAGCAACATTTTCTCAAATGTATGAAGAGCCCTTTCATGAAGCTTGAGGAAAGATTCAAACTCCTTTTCATTCAATGTCAAAATCATAGCTTTCCATATTCTGACTACAAAACCAATTCTTTTATGATGGATTGACACTTCTGAGTCAATACATGGTTAATAATATCTTTCATGGAGAGTCTTTGTAGGAGAAAAAAGACCGTATGTAGGAGAACCTATAATCTTTATATTTTGTTGGGTTCTAATTCCCAACAAAGAGGTGGTAGAGAAAGGAAAGCAAGGGTCAATGAAGTTGGCTCACACGATAATGAGATAACCTTGCAACTTGCTTTGAATTGACTAAACGAAGTGCAATGTCCTGCTCTACCCGCACCAAATTTCAAATCAAGAGGTATGTGAAGTGTGTTGTTTCAATTGGGCATGAGTACTCATAATTGTTCCAAATACTTGTGATTCTAGTGTCGATGCCATAAGAGGAAATTCAATCTTTTCAAAGGTATCATCCGAGCTTACCTATAATCACTTGACCTACACCCAATATCCAACACTAAAGGTCGAGATAACAACCACCCACCCAGCTAGTCAAGCTTTTAATGCCAACCTTAGAAGATAGCTTGAATGCTTTTATTCAAGATTAGTCGTGACCCACATTTGTACCAATTGATGACTAATCAAAGGTTGAACACCATGGAAGAAAAAGCTTTGGTAAAAAGGATTGAATCTAAAGATTGGGCAAGCCCAGGTGAACAAATGCAAAAGAAAGAACCCGGAGGAAAGTTGCCCAGTCAGCCAGGAACAAGAGACAAAGGATGTCTACGAACCGCCGAAGTGAGTGAGGTAGTCAATGCCGGTTTACACGAAATCTCTAACAATCTACCTTGTAGTTCGGAGTAACGAGAGAGAGCGATACGTCTAATCTCGCAAAAAGAAGAAACAAGTGTTAAACTTAACAAGCCTTGAAAAACTCATTGGGGGGTCATCACGACACACCCAAATTCAACAGACAACGGAACCCTTTGCACACGGATGCAAGTACACTTTTCCCCATCGGTTAAAGAGAGTCCGAACAAGATAAGCAATTCAATAGATCTTTTTAATATGCTACTCTAAAAGTAGAAATATCAATTTACCATTATTAGAAGTGATCATGAATGTGCCTTTTCAATATATGCCAAGTTTTCAAAGAAGTTGAGACGCTAAGAAAAAGGAGGTATGGGCCGAGATGAGCGAGTAGTAGTATCGAGAAATTTCTATGACGGCCATTTGTACTTCGGCCTGAGCTACCCCTGAAAGTTGAAAAGACCACTGGAAGTTTTATATATAAACATGCTTAACTATGGGGGATAAGAAGGGTTGCTAAAGCAATGCTTGATTTAGGTGCTAGTAGTATAAATTTGATGCCACTACTCTATATTCTTACTTCAAATCTGAGGGGATTTAAAACCCACCAGAAGCTATGTCCGCTGACTTGCCAGGTGAGATCCTCTTAAATATCCGGAGGGAATCAGTTGAGGATGTTTTAGTACGGCAATAGACAAGCTGATAATACACTGTTGACTTTGTGGATTCTGGATATACAAAGAAAAATCCGAAGAAGCATTAGAATGAGAGAAGCACACAATATTGCTTGAAGTAGACCATTTTATGGCAACTACTAAAACTATTATTGATGTCCCAAGATGGAAATTTGACCTTAATGGCCTTGAGGTCTTAGGAGAAAGTGTTCATTTAAAGTTTTTGATTCTTCACCTTTCCGCTTCTATTTACGCCATCGATGAAATATTCGATGTTGATCATTTGGATAATCTTGTCCAAAACACCTTTTTCCAAACCCGAGAATAGAAGACAAAGCTTGAAACCGGTTCTTACACTTGAAAAGGTTGAAGAAGATTTAGATATGAAGAAATTAAGGGGTACCTTGAACAACTAGACAATAATGAAGTGATGTAACAAAATCTAGTACACTTTTTCTACCGAGTTCTTCATCTGGCAGTAAAGAGGCCAATCCACCTGAACTTGAACTCAAAGCACTTACACGAGCACTTAAAATATGTGTTTTTGGGAGAAGGAAACTTATCCGATTGATAATTTCTTGACCTTGAGAAGCCAAACCCACAAGAAAAAGGAACTCGTCAAAGTGCTTAAGCAGTTTAAGAAATCTATAGGTTGGAGTATAGGGGATGCCATAAGAGGCATTAGTCCAACTTAATGTGTATGCACAAGAATCAACTTGGAGGATGGTGCTAAACCTGTCACGAGATGCCCGAAGACTAAACCCAAGACATGTCACGAGAGGTAGTTAAAAAGGAAATTCTTAAATTATTAGAAGAAGGGATTATCTATCCCTATTGCGGATAGTAGAAGATGGGTTGAAGTCCGATTGCATGTGGTACGCAAGAAATGCGGGATACTTGGTGATTTGTTAAAAATGACAAAAAGTGAATTAGTGCCACACTAGAATAATCCTTTGGATGGAGAATGTCCGTATAGATTTTAGGAAACTAAATTTATATCACGAAAAAGAGGATCACTTTCTCTCTTCCATTCATTGATCAAATGTTGGAAAAGATTAGGCTGGGCACAAATTTTCTTGTTTTTTGGATGGGCCCATTTTGTCTGGATATTATCAAGTACCCATAGCACCGAGAAGATCAGGAAAAGACCACATTTACATGTCCTTTTGGGGACATTTAGCTTTTCCCATGAGAATGCCATTTGGGTTATGCAATGCCACTTGCCACTATTCTCGAGAGATGCGTGATATCTATTTTCTCGGAGACATGGTGGAAAAATTCATTGAGATTTTCATGGAGCCGATTTCTCTCACATCTTTGGGAACTCATTTGATGATTGCTTACATAAATTGACTTTGGTTTTAGAAAGATGCATTGAATGCAATCTCACCCTTAGATTAGAGGAAAGAAAAGTCATTTTATGGTTCAACGAAGGGATAGTTTTAGAGACATATAATTTCAAACAAGGGTATTGAAGTTGATAAGGCAAAAGTTGAATTGATATCCAAACTACCTCCCTACACATACGTGAAGGGGATAAGAGAAGCTTCTTAGGACATGCGAGGATTTTACGAACGATTTATTAAAGATTTCTCTAAAATAAGTACGTCCCATATGTAACTTGCTATCCGAAGATCTTGAATTTGACTTCAACAATGACACGCCTTATTTCCTTTAATACCTTGAAAGATAAACTAACATCTACCCCTGTTATTATGGCACCAAATGGTCTTTACCTTTTGAAATAATGTGTGGCCTTCGATTATGCAATAGGAGCTTGATCACGGGACAAAGAGTGGATAAGCGTTTGCATGTCATCTACTATGCTAGCAAAACACTCAATGATGCCCAAATGAATTATACCACCACTGTTTGAAAAGGAATTCTTGGCGATAGTATTCTCTTTAGACAAATTTCGGTCTTATTTAGTAGGATCTAAAGTGATTGTGCATTACGATCATGCTTTGCTTTAAGATACCTATTAAGTAAACCAAATGCCAAGCCAAGATTAATCGGGTGGGTCTTACTCTTACAAGAATTTGACCTAGAAATCAAGGATAAGAAGAAGCGGTGAAAACTTAGTAGGCCCGACCATTTGTCTAGGTTGATTTCGACTTCAATTCTCTTAAAGATGAGAGTAATGAAGATATAGTTGAAACCTTTCGATGAACACTTATTTTTCATGGAATTAGAACCCATGGTATCTTGATATTGTAAACTATCTTGCCAGCTTTGGTGTTTTGCGACCTAACAACTTCATATCGAGGACAAGAAAAGGTTTTTAAAACTATTAAGGACTATTTACGGGATGACCCTTATTTATATAAGATTGGTCAAGATCAAGTCATCCCAGGAGATGTGTACGAAGAAGAACATAAGAGCATTCGACTTTTTGTCATGAACTTCATTGTGGGGTCATTTTGGAGGTGAAAAAGACAGCCGTAAGATATTACGGTCTGGATTCTTTTGGCCCAGGCTCTTTTAAAGATGCTCATATGTTTTGTGCACAATGTGATAGATGTCAAAGAAACGAGGAAACATAAGCAAAAGAGATGAAATGCCTTTGACATCTAATTTAGTTGTTGAACTCTTTGATGTATGGGGATTGACTTTATGGGTCCTTTTCCCCACGTCTAATGGTTTTCAATACATTTTGGTTCTTTGTGGATTATGTGTCCAAGTGGGTAGAAGCTATCCCCACCAAAACCAATGATGCTAATGTTGTTGTGAAATTCTTGAAAGATTTCATATTCGGTAGGTTCGAACGCCTAGAGCTATAATAAGTGATGGAGGTAGCCATTTTTGTAACAAACTCTTTGATGGAGTACTAAACAAGTACAACATCACACATAAGGTAGCTACTCCATATCATCCTCGAACTTAGGTTTAGTGGAAGTAAGTAATAGGCAAATTAAGGGGAATATTGGAACGCCTTTGTGCGTCCTTGAGGAAGGATTGGGCATTTAAGTTAAATGATGCCTTATGGGCATACCGCACCGCTTACAAAACACCTATTGGGATGAGCCCTTACCCAGGTTAATCTTTGGGAAAGCGTGCCACCTTCGATTGAACTTGAACATAAGGCTTCTTGGGCAATTAAAGAGCTAAACATGGATTTAGATAAAGCGAGGTGAAAAACGATTACTCGGCTTCATGAGTTGGAAGAAATTAGGAATGAAGCTTATGAGAATGCCAAATTATACAAAGAGCGTACTAAGCGCTATCGTGACAAGAGAGCTAGTTCCTAAGACTTTTCACCCTGGAATGAAAGTTCTTTTATTTAACTCTCGTTTGAGAATTTTTCCGGGAAAGTGAGATCCAAGATGGGATGGACCATTCAAAATAGTTCGGGTATTTGAACATGGAGTGGTAGAACTATTGGACTCAGACACAAAAAGCGATTCAAAGTTAATGGCCATCGTGTCAAGCCTTATTTAGAAGAACCAAACAACATTGCTTTGAAATAGATTGCATTTGGGTGAGTAATCCTTAGCACCAAAAGATCGTCTTGCTAAGGCGTTAAACTAAGCGGTTGGATGGGAGGCAACCCATCATTTTAGGTAATTTTTTTGTTATTTGTTTTATATACTTAATTTTATTGTTTATTTTGGTTTAATTATATGTGAATAAGTTTTAAATTGTTAAAACTAAAAATATTTTTGAGTTGTTAGAAGTTCACGGACAATGCAATGCGTATACACTTTAATGATGAATATGATGAATGCACTTGCATTTCTCATTACTACTTACACATTCTCGAGAAATAGGTAATCTTTCTTCTTCTTTTCTCTTTATCTTTAATTTACTGATTGTTACATTGAGGACAATGTAAGTTCTAGGTTGGGGGTGGTGAAAAGTTACCATGCTTAATTAGAAAAGAAAAAAAAAGATTTAACAATTTAAAAATTAAAAAAAAAAAAAAAATTATTAATTTTTTTTTTCTTTTTTTATGTTCACATCTTCATTTTTTGTGTTTGGTTTTATTTTGTTTTGTGTGATTTAGTAATTTTTGGAATTAAAAAAAAAAAAAAAAGTTTACCCAAAATTTTGTCATTTCTTTAAATCAAATTTAAGTAAATAGTTAAGTCTTTTGTCTTGTTAGATTAATTTTTGAAAACATATCATGAAATATTATGTAATTGTTTTTGATAATTAGTAAATTTTTGTAATAAGTAATATTACTTGATAAGATGTACAGATTATATTAAACTCAAAATCGGTGTATATGAATGTGCTTTAGTAGAGGCTACCATTGTGAGATATAATTTGAGCCTAATTTCCTTTATTGAGTGAAATATATATTTTTTCTACTCCAAACACATTTCTTATTTCTTCAAATTCTTAGATGATCTCTATAGGCATTAATATTGAATGTATGAATTTTTCTCATCTTAATAGAGTGTCGTATATTTTTTTATTATTATTTTTGCTTAGATTAAATGATTTGAGTGGAAATTGATAGTATATGCTTTTATCTCATTCGATGCATGTTGTTACAAAAAAAAAAGACATATACGGGGTTACCTAAACCAAGATCGAAACAAAAAAGCCACAAAATTAACCATTCACCAAAATCCTAAAAAAAAATGTACAATCTATACATGGGTTGACTCTACAAAAAAAATGATATATATTGAAAAGTATCTTGAAAAAAAATAGAGAGATAAAGAATATATAGTATAATCTACATCTTATGACCAGCATTGCCTACAAAATTGTGAGTAAAGGCTAATTACAAAAGAAAGATATAGGAAGTAATTCCCTAAAAAGTCATTGCACTTTCTTCATTTGTAAAAAGCATATATCTTGAAATTCTTTCTTAATGAGTTTGATTTATGCATGAAAATAATTTTTATATATGATATCTTTATAATTTATACATTTGATTCCTTCCATGAGATCAATGTCAAAATAACACTTTGAGCCTTTCTTAACTTTTATACATATGCGAACATATTAGTTCATTTCTATACATCAACTCTTTCGCATATAAATTAGTATGAGTGTTTGAACCCATAGGATTCGGTGTTTTGAGAGTATTGACTTGTGAGGAATAGAGTCGGCAGTCGGATTCATGACATTTGAAATTGGGTAAAATTAAATTGATACATTTTTGATATGAAATATGAAAATGATTTTCGACTAATTATTATAATAAATCATGATTGTTTAAAAGATTAAAATAACTTATGCTTGAGATTTTTATTATGTTAATAAAGGAGATTAAAAAGTATGCGTCATTTTTGTGATATTTTGTTTTCTTTTATTCTTAAAATTTAATTTTTGATTTTGTTGTAATTTTAGTTGATTGTTGTTATTCTTTCTTTTAATTTTTACATTTAGTTCAATGTTTGTGGGTATCATTCTTGAAAACCCTCACGAGACTCAAACTACGTCCACTAGGGCAACCTAGGGGTTTAAAGGCTTGTTGCATAGGCTAAATGCAACCGTGTCAATCTACGGAAGTGATTTAGGATAGTTTAATTTTTAGTTTTTATACGCTTCTCTTGCTAAGGGACTAGCGAAAATTTGGTTGGGAGTTGTGATGAGTGCCCAAAAAGCACTAAAATAACCATGATTTTATGTACATTAATTGATTAAAAATACATATATTTATATGTTTTATCATATATTTATATAAATTTGTCTTTTTCGGAATCACGGGTATTTTTATTGTTTTTGAGGTATTTTGGCTTACAAACGCCATTTAAAGACTCAAGAGAATACTTGAAGCAATACATCACAAATATATTAATAAATAAGTGGGAAAAGGTCGACAAACATGGAAAAATTGGACAAAATGGGTCGAAAAAGTCAAAAATGTCAAAAAAGGCGAAATCGCCCCCGGCCCTTGACATGGCATGGCCTTGGCGCCCAGCGCCGTGCCGCCCGCGCGCGGCCCATGTACTGCCCGTCGCGCGCAGCCCATGCGCGAACGCATTCCGCGCGGCTGCGTGCGGCTGATAACCCCAGCGCGCGGTAACCGGCCCCCTCCATCGCCCAGCACGCCTTTTCGCCCCATTTTTCACGTCACGGTAGCCCACAATGACGTCATCTTGGCGTCATTAATGACATCGGCAATTCCAATACAGCGTTTTTACATTTTTTAATATTTTTTAACATTTTTTTACTCATTTTTTCTCTCCATCCTCACCTATAAATACCCCCCTTACCTTCACTTCAAAACACACCTCAAAACCATTCTTGTCTTCCCTTTCTTTCTCTCATTTCTTAGTTTTTAAGCTTTTCTTTGTTTTTCTCTTAGTTTTTAGTTCAATTCTCTTAGGTTTAGAGTTCTTCTCTTTTTGAGAGGAACTTGTAATGTTTTGTAATAATTTAGATTTTTGATTCAATAAATGGGAGTGCAAATTCGACTTTGGAGGTTTTCCGGTACGGGAATAGCGTCGAAGTTACTGTAAGGATTTTATTTTCTTTCTGATTATTTTTATGCTTTATTCTTACATGTTATATTCAACATGCGTGGTTAAATTTAACTATCTTTGTTTGTTTAGTAAATATGATGTAATAATAGCGTTGTTATGCTTGCGAAATATTAAATAGGAAAAAAACTATAAAATAAATTGATTTTATTTTTA
>CM061030.1:38728703-38736203 GCA_030763125.1 Hippophae gyantsensis | reverse complement strand
CCAGGAAAGTTGCCCAGTCAACCAGAACAAGCAAAGGATGTACGAACCCTTCGAAGTGGTAAGGTAGTCAATACCAGTTTACCTGAAATCTCTAACAATCTACCTTGTAGTTCAGGTAACAGAGAAGGCGATAATCTAATCTCGCAAAAAGAAGAAACAAGTGTTAAACTTAACAAGCCTTACGAAAAAACTCATTGGGGGTCATCGACACCCCCAAAATTCAAAAGACAACGAGAACGCACACCGGATGCAAGTACCTTTTCCCCATCGGTTAAGAGAGTCCAAACAAGATAAGCAATTCAATGATCTTTTAATATGCTCTCTAAAGTAAATATCAATTTACCATTATTAGAAGTGATCATGAATGTGCCTACATATGCCAAGTTTTTCAAAGAGTTGAACACTAAGAAAAGGAGGTATGAGCTGAATGAGCAGTAGTAGTATCGAGAAATTTCTAGCGGTATTACTTGGCCTGAACTACCCACAAGTTGAAAGACCCTGGAAGTTTTATTATAAACATAACTATGGGGGATAAGAAGGTTGCTAAAGCAATGCTTGATTTAGGTGCTAGTATAAATTTGATGCCTGCTACTCTATGTTCTTACAACTCGATCTAGGGGATTTAAAACCCACTGACTATGTCCCTTCAACTTGCGGACGGATCTCTTAAATATCCGGAGGGAATAGTTGAGGATGTTTTGAGTACGGGTAGACAAAGCGATAATACACATTGACTTTGTGGTTACGGATATGCAAGAAAATCCGGCATTGAATGACGAGAGCACACAATATTGCTTGGTAGACCATTTATGGCAACTACTAAAACTATTATTGATGTCAGATGGAAATTTGACAATAGCCAGGTCTTAGGAGAAATTTGTTCATTTTAAAGTTTTGATTCTTCACCTTTCCGCTTCTATTTACGCCATCGATGAAATATTCGATGTTGATCATTTGGATAATCTTGTCCAAAACACCTTTTTCCAAACGGAATAGAAGACAAGCTTGAAAGCGGATTCTTACACTTGAAAAGGTTGAAGAAGATTTAGATGAAGAAATTAAGGGTACCTTGAACAACTAGACAATAATGAAGTGATGACAAAATCTAGTACACTTTTTCTACCAGGTTCTTCATCTAGTAAAGAGGCCGATCCACACGAACTTGAACTTCGAAGACTTACACGAGCACTTAAAATATGTGTTTTTGGGAGAAGGGAAACTTATCCGGTGATAATTTCTTCAACCTTGACCAAACCACAAGAAAAAGGAACTCGTCAAAGTGCTTAAGCAGGTTTAAGAAATCTATAGGTTGGAGTATAGGGGATATAAGAGGCATTAGTCCAACAATGTGTATTACCTGAGATCAACTTGGAGGATGGTGCTAAAACTGTACGAGAGGCCCAAAGAAGACTAAACCCAAACATGCAAGAGGTAGTTAAAGGAAATTCTTAAATTATTAGAAGAAGGGATTATCTATCCTATTGCGGATAGTAAGTGGGTTAGTCCGGTGCATGTGGTACCAAAGAAATGCGGGATATGAGTTGTTAAAAATGACAAAAGTGAATTAGTGCCCACTAGAATAATCCTTTGGATGGAGAATGTGTATAGATTTTAGGAAACTAAATTTATATACGAAAAAGGATCACTTTCCTCTTCCATTCATTGATCAAATGTTGGAAAAGATTAGTAGGCACGAATTTTCTTGTTTTTTGGATGGATTGTCTGGATATTATCAAGTACCCATAGCACCGAGAAGATCGAGAGAAAAGACCACATTTACATGTCCTTTTGGGACATTTGCTTTTCATGAGAATGCCATTTGGGTTATGCAATGCCCTGCCACTTTCGAGAGATGCATGATATCTATTTTTCTCGGACATGGTGGAAAAATTCATTGAGATTTTCATGGGACGATTTCTACTGTCTTTGGGAACTCATTTGATGATTGCTTACATAAATTGACTTTGGTTTTAGAAAGATGCATTGAATGCAATCTCACCCTTAGTTGGGAGAACAGTGATTTTATGGTACAACAAGGGATAGTTTTAGGACATATAATTTGAAAGAAGGGTATTGAAGGTGATAAGGCAAAAGTTGAATTGATATCCAAACTCCCCCCCCCTACATCTGTGAAGGGGATAAGAAGCTTCTTGGGACATGCGAGGATTTTACGGACGATTTATTAAAGATTTCTCTAAAATAAGTCGTCCCTTATGTAACTTGCTATCCAAAGATGCTTTGAATTTGACTTCAACAATGACCGCACTTATTTCCTTTAATACCTTGAAAGATAAACTAACATCTACCCACTGTTATTATGGCACCAAAGCTGGTCTTTACCTTTTGAAATAATGTGTGGCGCTTGATTATGCAATAGGAGGCAGTCTGGGACAAAGAGTGGATAAGCGTTTGCATGTCATCTCTTATGCTAGCAAAACACTCAATGATGCCCAAATGAATTATACCACCAACGAAAAAGGAATTCTTGGCGATAGTATTCTCTTTAGACAAATTTCGGTCTTATTTAGTAGGATCTAAAGTGATTGTGCATTGATCATCTTTGCTTTAAGATACTATTAAGTAAACCAAATGCCAAGCCAAGATTAATCGGGTGGGTCTTACTCTTACAAGAATTTGACCTAGAAATCAAGGATAAGAAAAGCGGTGAAAACTTAGTAGTGACCATTTGTCTAGGTTGATTTAGACTTCAATTCTCTTAAAGATGAGAGTAATGAAAGATATAGTTGAAACCTTTCTGATGAACACTTATTTTTCATAGGTTAGAACCCGTGGTATCTTTGATATTGTAAACTATCTTGCCACTTGGTGTTTTGCGACCTAACAACTTCATGTCGAGGACAAGAAAAGGTTTTTAAAACTATTAAGGACTATTTACGGGATGACCCTTATTTATATAAGATTGGTCAAGATCAAGTCATCAGGAGATGTGTACACGAAGAAGAACATAAGAGCATTCGACTTTTTGTCATGAACTTCATTGTGGGGTCATTTTGGAGGTGAAAAAGACAGCCCTTAAGATATTACGATCTGGATTCTTTTGGCCCGCTCTTTTTAAAGATGCTCGTATGTTTTGTGCACAATGTGATAGATGTCAAAAGAGCAGGAAACATAAGCAAAAGAGATGAAATGCCTTTGACATCTAATTTAGTTGTTGAACTTCTTTGATGTATGGGATTGACTTTATGGGTCCTTTTCCCCCATCTAATGGTTTTCAATACATTTTGGTTCTTTGTGGATTATGTGTCCAAGTGGGTAGAAGCTATCCCCACCAAAACCAATGATGCTAATGTTGTTGTGAAATTCTTGAAAGATTTCATATTCGGTAGGTTCGGAGCAGCACAGAGCTATAATAAGTGATGGAGGTAGCCATTTTTGTAACAAACTCTTTGATGGAGTACTAAACAAGTACAACATCACACATAAGAGTAACTCTCCATATCATCCTCAAACTTAGGTTTAGTGGAAGTAAGTAATAGGCAAATTAAGGGAATATTGGAACGCATTGTCGTCCTTCAAGGAAGGATTGGGCATTTAAGTTAAATGATGCCTTATGGGCATACCGCACTGCTTACAAAACACCTATTGGGATGAGCCTTCTTAGGTTAATCTTTGGGAAAGCGTGCCACCTTCGATTGAACTTGAACATAAGGCTTCTTGGGCAATTAAAGAGCTAAACATGGATTTAGATAAAGCATGTGAAAAACGATTACTCGAGCTTCATGAGTTGGAAGAAATTAGGAATGAAGCTTATGAGAATGCGAAATTATACAAAGAAGGTACTAAGCGCTATCATGACAAGAGGCTAGTTCTAAGACTTTTCACCCTGGAATGAAAGTTCTTTTATTTAACTCTCGTTTGAGATTTTTTCCAGGAAAGCTGAGATCAAGATGCAATGGACCATTCAAACTAGTTCGGGTATTTGAACATGGAGTGCTAGAACTATTGGACTCCAACACACAAAAAAAGTTCAAAGTTAATGGCCAGCGTGTCAAGCCTTATTTAGAAGAACCAAACAACATTCTTTGAAATAGATTGCATTTGGGTGAGTAATCCTTAGCACCAAAAGATACGTCTTGCTAAGGCGTTAAACTAAGCGGATGGGAGGCAACCCGTCATTTTAGGTAATTTTTTTGTTATTTGTTTTATATACTTAATTTTATTGTTTATTTTAGTTTAATTATATGTGAATAAGTTTTAAATTGTTAAAACTAAAAATATTTGTTGAGTTGTTAGAAGTTCACGGACAATGCATACGTATACACTTTAATGATGAATATGATGAATGCACTTGCATTTCTCCATTACTACTTACACATTCTCAAGAAATAGGTAATCTTTCTTCTTCTTTTTCTCTTTATCTTTAATTTACGGTTGTTACATTGAGGACAATGTAAGTTCTAGGTTGGGGGTGGTGAAAAGTTACCATGCTTAATTAGAAAAGAAAAAAAAAGATTTAACAATTTAAAAATTAAAAAAAAAAAAAAACAATTTTTTTTTTTTTTTTTTTTTCACCTCTTCATTTTTGTGTTTAGTTTTATTTTTTGTTTTGTGTGATTTAGTAATTTTGGAATTAAAAAAAAAAAAAAAAAAAGTTCTCACAAAAATTTGTCATTTCTTTAAATCAAATTTAAGTAAATAGTTAAGTCTTTTGTCTTGTTAGATTAATTTTTGAAAACATATCATGAAATATTTTGTAATTGTTTTTTGATAATTAGTTAGTTTTGTCATAACTAGTATTTCTTGATAAGATGTAGAAATTATATTAAACCCAAAATCGGTGTATATGAATTTGTTTTAGTGGAGACTACCTTTGTGAGATATAATTTGAGCCTAATTTCCCTTATTGAGTGAAATATATATTTTTCTACTCGAACACATTTCTTATTTCTTCAAATTCTTAGATGATCTCTATAGGCATTAATATTGAATGTATGAATTTTTCTCATCTTAATAGAGTGTCGTATATTTTTTATTATTATTTTTGCTTTGATTAAATGATTTGAGTAGAAATTGATAGTATATGCTTTTATCTCATTTGTGCATTTGTTACAAAAAAAAAGACATATCTGGGGTTACCTAAACCAAGATCAAACAGAAAAGCCACAAAATTAACCACTCACCAAATTCCAAAAAAAAAAAAAAAAAAATGTACAATCTGTACATGGGTTGACTCTCTAAAATATGACATATATTGAAAAGTATCTTGAGAAAAAATAGAGAGATAAAAAATATAGTATCATCTACATACTATGACCCACATTGCCTACAAAATTGTGAGTAAAGGCTAAATACAAAAGAAAGATATAGGAAGTAATTCCCTAAAAGTCATTGCAATTTCTTCATTTGTAAAAAGCATATATCTTGAAATTCTTTCTTAATGAGTTTGATTTATGCATGAAAATAATTTTTATATATGATATCTTTATAATTTATACATTTGATTCCTTCCATGAGATCAATGTTAAAATAACACTTTGAGCCTTTCTTCTTTATACATATGCGAACATATTAGTTCATTTCTATACATCAACTCTTTCACATATAAATTAGTATGAGTGTTTGAACCCATAGGATTCGGTGTTTTGAGAGTATTGACTTGTGAGGAATAGAGTCGAAAGCAGTCGGATTATATAACCTTTGAAATTGGGTAAAATTAAATTGATACATTTTTGATATGAAATATGAAAATGATTTTCGACTAATTATTATAATAAATCATGATTGTTTAAAAGATTAAAATAACTTATGCTTGAGATTTTAATTATGATCTTAAAGGAGATTAAAAAGTATGAGACATTTTTGTGATATGTTGTTTTCTTTTATTCTTAAAATTTAATTTTTGATTTTGTTGTAATTTTAGTTGATTGTTGTTATTATTTCTTTTGATTTTTACATTTAGTTCAATGTTTGTGGGTATCATTCTTGAAAACCCTCACGAGACTCAAACTCGTCCACTAGGGCAACCTAGGGGTTTAAAGGCTTGTTGCATAGGCTAAATGCAACCGTTTCAATCTCACGAGTGATTTAGGATAGTTTAATTTTTAGTTTTTATCGCTTCTCTTGCTAAGGGACTAGCAAGGCTGGTTGAGGTTGTGATGAGAGCTCGAAAAACACTAAAATTACCATGATTTTATGCACATTAATTGATTAAAATTATATATATTTATATGTTTTATCATATATTTATATAAATTTGTCTTTTCGGAATCACGGGTGTTTTTATTGTTTTCAGGTATTTTCAATTAAAAACGTAACTTAAAGACTCAAAGAGGAATACTGGAAGCAATACATCACAAATATATTAATAAATAAATGGGGAAAGGTCAACAAATATGGGAAAATTGGACAAAATGGGTCAAAAATGTCAAAAAGGAGAAAATCGTGCGCGCATGACCTGAGCTCCGCCCCAAACTCACGCGGAGTCTTGTTCATCTTGTGAGATCTGTTCATGCGCGGGATCACATTCATGTGAATCTTGTTCATGCCCGGTCTTGTTCATGCAAGTGCGGTAGCCCATGACGTCATCTTGGCGTCATTAATGACATCAGCAATTCCAATACAGCGTTTTACATTTTTAATATTTTTTAACATTTTTTACTCATTTTTTCTCTCCATCCTCACCTATAAATACTCCCTTCCCTTCACTTCAAAACACACCTTCAAAACATTCTTCTCTCTTCTTTCTTTCTCTCATTTCTTAGTTTTTGAGTTTTTCTTAGTTTCTCTCTTAGTTTCTAAGGTTTTCTTAGTTTTTCTCTTAGTTTTTAGTTCAATTCTCTTAGGTTTAGAGTTCTTCTCTTTTTGAGAGGAAGTTGTAATGTGTTTGGAATACTTTAGATTTTTGATTCAATAAATGGGAGTGCAAATTCCGCTTGGAGGTTTTCGACTACGGGAATAGCGTCGAAGTTACGTAAGGATTTTATTTTCTTCTGATTATTTTTATGCTTTATTCTTACATGTTATATTCAACTTGTCTGTGGTTAAATTTAACTATCTTTGTTTGTTTAGTAAATATGATGTAATAATAGCGTTGTTATGCTTGCGAAATATTAAATAGGTAAAAATCTCTAAAATAAATTGATTTTATTTTTATTCAAGATTTTATATTAAGAATGTTAGAGAGAAATATATTATTTTTCATTACAAACTTAAATCTGAAAATTAGATTTTAAGGTTTAGTTATCCGGTCTGATTTAGAGTAGTGCTCTTTTATTTGTTGGTACAATGCTTAGGTAGTTAGAGTGAAACTCTATTTCAAAAGTTTTTATAAGAATTATTATGTGAAAATGTATTGACAACATGTTTTCAATAGTGGTTTTAAAACTTGAAAGTTAGTACTCGGATAACTAAATTCTTAGGTTTAATTTGGACACCTTGAATAAAGTTTAAAGCTGTCTAACCCACCAAAGGTGGCATTTAAATGGTTCATTTTCAATCTCTTAGAAAAAGGAATTAATTTAATTAATCAAATTAGTTATC
>CM061030.1:38658703-38726203 GCA_030763125.1 Hippophae gyantsensis | reverse complement strand
TCAACGAAACCAAGGTTTGATCCCAATTCAAATACCTATAATCCTGGGTGGAGAAGTCATCCAAATTTCTCCTGGAGGCAAAACAACCCTCCTTTCACTCAAAGCTCAAACCCGGCAGGCCAGCAATTCCACCCACCTATTCCAAGAAGCATTCCCAATAAACCAACCCTGGAGGACAACTTGAATTCTTTTATTCAAGTACGTAGGGAATAACCAATCTAAAACCAATCAACGGTTGGACTCTGTGGAAGCTTCTATCAAAAAGGTGGAAGTTCAAGTTGAACAGTTAGTTGAACATTTGCAAAAGAGCAAAGACTAATTTGATACTTAAATGAATTCAATGAAGAGGAGACATTGAGTTTTTCATTACGCAATCTCAAGCAACGTCTTACTAGAAGGCGATAAAATTTTACTCCTATATGGGAGGTCACCCATTGTTGTATTTTCCTTTGTTTTAGTTTGCGTGTAATAAAATTCAAATGAAATAAATTCGTTTGTTTTGAAAATTGTAGTCCATTAGTTAAAATTAAAATTAAATTAAAAAAAAAAAAAAATTTAGGTTCCTTGCACCTTTTTGCTTTATCAAATTATAAATATTTCTTAGAGATATCTACTATTGTTTTTTTTTAAGAGCAAAATGTTGATACACAATAGGAGGAGGATCATTTTCAACTACAAACAACCATGGGAGATGCTGAAGATAGGCGGAAAAAGATGAAAGACTATACAATACCAATCATTGGCAATGTAACTTCCGGCATCCAATTACAAAAGGCTGCAAGGAATTATGAATTGAAAAAGATTCATTATTCTTTGTTGCCTTCCTTTTACGGTATCCCTAATGAAGACCCTTTGCACTTCATTCGAGAATTCTATGCTATTGTCCAAACCTTTCCACTACATGCAATTAATGAAGATCAACTTAGGATGAGGTGTTTTCCTTACACCCTCAAAGATAAAGCTTGGTCTGGTTCATTACTCTACGGTCGAGTTCTCTTAAAACTTGGGAGGCGATCTATGAAATTTTTATGGGTAGGTTCTATTCCCATCAAAAACATTGATCTAAGAACAAAGATAGCAACATTTTCTCAAATGTATGAAGAGCCCTTTCATGAAGCTTGGGAAAGATTCAAACTCCTTTTCATTCAATGTCAAAATCATAGCTTTCCATTACAGCTACAAAACCAATTCTTTTATGATGGATTGACACTACTGAGTCAATACATGGTTGATAATCTTCTTTGGAGGTCTTTGTAGGAGAAAAGACCTTGAGAGGAAACCTATAATCTTTATGAAATTTGTTGGGTTCTAATTCCCAACAAAGAGGTGGTAGAAGGAAAGCAAGGGTCAATGAAGTTGGCTCTGATAATGAGATAACCTTGCAACTTGCTGAATTGACTAAACAAGTGCAATTCCTCACTACCCACCAAATTTCAAATCAAGAGGTATGTGAAGTGTGTTGTTCAATTGGGCATGGTACTCATAATTGTTCAAATACTTGTGATTCTAGTGTCGATGCCATAGAGGAAGTTCAATCTTTTCAAAGGTATCATCCAAACACCTATAATCACCCAACCTACACCCAATATCCAACACTAAGGTCAGATAACAACCACCCTTACCCACCAATCCAAGCTTTTAAGCCAACCTTAGAAGATAGCTTGAATGCTTTTATTCAAGTTAGTCGTGACAACCAATTGATGACTAATCAAAGGTTGAACACCATGGAGGCTTTGGTAAAAAGGATTGAATCTAAAGTTGGGCAGCCCATTTGAACAAATGCAAAAGAAAGAACCAGGAAAGTTGCCCAGTCAACGGAACAAGCAAAGGATGTCACGAACCGCCGAAGTGGTAAGGTAGTCAATACCGGTTTACACGAAATCTCTAACAATCTACCTTGTAGTTCGGAGTAACGAGAGAAGGCGATACTCTAATCTCGCAAAAAGAAGAAACAAGTGTTAAACTTAACAAGCCTTCGAAAAACTCATTGGGGGTCATCGACACCCCAAAATTCAAAGACAACAGAACCACACGGATGCAAGTACCTTTTCCCCATCGGTTAAGAGAGTCCAAACAAGATAAGCAATTCAATGATCTTTTTAATATGCTCTCTAAAGTAAATATCAATTTACCATTATTAGAAGTGATCATGAATGTGCCCTCATATGCCAAGTTTTCAAAGAGTTGAACACTAAGAAAAGGAGGTATGAAGTGAATGAGCAGTAGTAGTATCGAAATTTCTAGCGGTACTTGACCTGAACTACCCCCTAAGTTGAAAGACCCTGGAAGTTTTATTATAAACATAACTATGGGGGATAAGAAGGTTGCTAAAGCAATGCTTGATTTAGGTGCTAGTATAAATTTGATGCCCTACTCTATATTCTTACAACTCAATCTAGGGGATTTAAAACCCACTGACTATGTCCCTTCAACTTGCGAGACGGATCTCTTAAATATCCGGAGGGAATAGTTGAGGATGTTTTGAGTGCAGGTAGACAAAGCTGATAATACTGTTGACTTTGTGGTTACGGATATGCAAGAAAATCCGGCATTGGACGAGAAGCACACAATATTGCTTGGTAGACCATTTATGGCAACTACTAAAACTATTATTGATGTCCAAGATGGAAATTTGACAATGACAGGTCTTAGGAGAAATGTCCATTTTAAAGTTTTTGATTCTTCACCTTTCCCTTCTATTTCTGCCATCGATGAAATATTCGATGTTGATCATTTGGATAATCTTGTCCAAAACACCTTTTTCCAAACCAGAATAGAAGACAAGCTTGAAACCGTTCTTACACTTGAAAAGGTTGAAGAAGATTTAGATGAAGAAATTAAGGCGTAGCTTGAACAACTAGACAATAATGAAGTGATGACAAAATCTAGTACACTTTTTCTACCCAGTTCTTCATCTAGTAAAGAGGCCAATCCACCTGAACTTGAACTCAAAGACTTACCTGAGCACTTAAAATATGTGTTTTTGGGAGAAGGGGAAACTTATCCAGTGATAATTTCTTCAACCTTGACCAAACCACAAGAAAAGGAACTTCATCAAAGTGCTTAAGCAGTTTAAGAAATCTATAGGTTGGAGTATAGGGGATATAAGAGGCATTAGTCCAACAATGTGTATGCACAAGATCAACTTGGAGGATGGTGCTAAACACATGCGAGATGCCCAAAGAAGACTAAACCCAAACATGCAAGAGGTAGTTAAAAGGAAATTCTTAAATTATTAGAAGAAGGGATTATCTATCCTATTGCGGATAGTAAGTGGGTTAGTCCGGTGCATGTGGTACCAAAGAAATGCGGGATAACGGTTGTTAAAAATGACAAAAGTGAATTAGTGCCCACTAGAATAATCCTTTGGATGGAGAATGTGTATAGATTTTAGGAAACTAAATTTATATACGAAAAAGGATCACTTTCCTCTTCCATTCATTGATCAAATGTTGGAAAGATTAGTCAGGCACAAATTTTCTTGTTTTTGGATGGATTGTCTGGATATTATCAAGTACCCATAGCCGAGAAGATCAGGAAAAGACCACATTTACATGTCCTTTTGGGACATTTGCTTTTCATGAGAATGCCATTTGGGTTATGCAATGCCACTTGCCACTTTCCGAGAGATGCATGATATCTATTTTTCTCGGACATGGTGGAAAAATTCATTGAGATTTTCATGGACGATTTCTCTGTCTTTGGGAACTCATTTGATGATTGCTTACATAAATTGACTTTGGTTTTAGAAAGATGCATTGAATGCAATCTCACCCTTAGTTGGGAGAAAAGTCATTTTATGGTTCAACAAGGGATAGTTTTAGGACATATAATTTCAAACAAGGGTATTGAAGTTGATAAGGCAAAACTTGAATTGATATCCAAACTACGTCCCCCTACATGGGTGAAGGGGATAAGAAGGTCCTTGGGACATGGAGGATTTTACAGACGATTTATTAAAGATTTCTCTAAAATAAGTCGTCCCTTATGTAACTTGCTATCCAAAGATGCTGAATTTGACTTCAACAATGACCGCCTTATTTCCTTTAATACCTTGAAAGATAAACTAACATCTACCCCTGTTATTATGGCACCAAACTGGTCTTTACCTTTTGAAATAATGTGTGACGCTTCTGATTATGCAATAGGAGCAGTCACAGGACAAAGAGTGGATAAGCATTTGCATGTCATCTACTATGCTAGCAAAACACTCAATGATGCCCAAATGAATTATACCACCACTGAAAAGGAATTCTTGGCGATAGTATTCTCTTTAGACAAATTTCGGTCTTATTTAGTAGGATCTAAAGTGATTGTGCATTACGATCATCTTTGCTTTAAGATACCTATTAAGTAAACCAAATGCCAAGCCAAGATTAATCAGGTGCGTCTTACTCTTACAAGAATTTGACCTAGAAATCAAGGATAAGAAAGGCAGTGAAAACTTAGTAGCTGACCATTTGTCTAGGTTGATTTCTGACTTCAATTCTCTTAAAGATGAGAGTAATGAAGATATAGTTGAAACCTTTCCTGATGAACGAGTTATTTTTCATAGGTCAGAACCCGTGGTATCTTTGATATTGTAAACTATCTTGCCACTTTGGTGTTTTGCGACCTAACACTTCATATCGAGGACAAGAAAAGGTTTTTAAAACTATTAAGGACTATTTACGGGATGACCCTTATTTATATAAGATTGGTCAAGATCAAGTCATCAGGAGATGTGTACACGAAGAAGAACATAAGAGCATTCGACTTTTTGTCATGAACTTCATTGTGGGGGTCATTTTGGAGGTGAAAAAGACAGCCCGTAAGATATTACAGTCTGGATTCTTTTGGCCCACTATTTTTAAAGATGCTCGTATGTTTGGGGCACAATGTGATAGATGTCAAAGAACAGGAAACATAAGCAAAAGAGATGAAATGCCTTTGACATCTAATTTAGTTGTTGAACTCTTTGATGTATGGGGGATTGACTTTATGGGTCCTTTTCCCCCATCTAATGGTTTTCAATACATTTTGGTTGCTGTGGATTATGTGTCCAAGTGGGTAGAAGCTATCCCCACCAAAACCAATGATGCTAATGTTGTTGTGAAATTCTTGAAAGATTTCATATTCAGTAGGTTCGGAACGCCTAGAGCTATAATAAGTGATGGAGGTAGCCATTTTTGTAACAAACTCTTTGATGGAGTACTAAACAAGTACAACATCACACATAAAGTAGCTACTCCATATCATCCTCCAACTTAGGTTTAGTGGAAGTAAGTAATAGGCAAATTAAGGGAATATTGGAACGCATGTCGTCCTTCAAGGAAGGATTGGGCATTTAAGTTAAATGATGCCTTATGTGCATACCGCACGCCTTACAAAACTGCTGTTGCGATGAGCCCTTACCAGTTAATCTTTGGCAAAGCGTGCCACCTTCCAGTTGAACTTGAACATAAGGCTTACTGGGCAATTAAAGAGCTAAACATGGATTTAGATAAAGCAGGTGAAAAACGATTACTCCAGCTTCATGAGTTGGAAGAAATTAGGAATGAAGCTTATGAGAATGCCAAATTATACAAAGAGCGTACTAAGCGCTATCATGACAAGAGGCTAGTTCCTAAAACTCTTCACCCTGGAATGAAAGTTCTTTTATTTAACTCTCGTTTGAGATTGTTTCCAGGAAAGGTGAGATCAAGATGGGATGGACCATTCAAAATAGTTCAGGTATCTGAACATGGAGTGGTAGAACTATTGGACTCCAAGACACAAAAAACGTTCAAAGTTAATGGCCATCGTGTCAAGCCTTATTTAGAAGAACCAAACAACATTCTTTGAAATAGATTGCATTTGGTGAGTAAACCTTAGCACCAAAAAGATACGTCTTGCTAAGACGTTAAACTAAGCGCTGGATGGGAGGCAACCCATCATTTTAGGTAAAAATAATAAAAAAAAAAAAAAAAAAAACAATAAAAAAAATATAAAAAAAAAAAAAAAAAAAAAAAAAAAAAAATTGTTTGTTATTTGTTTTATTTACTTAATTTTATTGTTTATTTTATTTTAATTACATTTGAATATTTTTTAAATTGTTAAAACTAAAAATATTTGTTGAGTTGTTAGAAGTTCACGGCAATGCATACGTATACACTTTAATGATGAATATGATGAATGCACCTGCATTTCTCCATTACTACTTACACATTCTCAAGAAATAGGTAATATTTCTTCTCTTTTCTCTTTATCTTTAATTTACAGTTGTTACATTGAGGACAATGTAAGTTCTAGGTTGGGGGTGGTGAAAAGTTACCATTCTTAATTAGAAAAGAAAAAAAAAAGATTTAACAATTTAAAAAAATAAAAAAAAATAATAATTTTTTTTTCACATCTTCATTTTTTTTGTTTGGCTTTATTTTTGTTTTGTGTGATTTAGTAATTTTTGGAATTAAAAAAAAAATTTCTCACAAAAATTTATCATTTCTTTAAATCAAATTTAAGTAAATAGTTAAGTTTTTTGTACTGTTAGATTAATTTTTGAAAACATATCATGAAATATTATGTAATTATTTTTGATAATTAGTTAATTTTTGTCATAACTAGTATTTCTTGATAAGATGTAGAAATTATATTAAACCCAAAATCGGTATTTATGAATTTGTTTTAGTGGAGACTACCTTTGTGAGATATAATTTGAGCCTAATTTCCTTTATTCAGAGTGAAATATATATTTTTTCTACTCCAAACACATTTCTTATTTCTTCAAATTCTTAGATGATCTCTATAGGCATTAATATTGAATGTATGAATTTTTTCTCATCTTAATAGAGTATCGTATATTTTTTATTATTATTTTTGCTTAGATTAAATGATTTGAGTAGAAATTGATAGTATATGCTTTTATCTCATTCGTGCATGACTGTTACAAAAAAAAAAGAGACATATCTGGGGTTACCTAAACCAAGATCAAACAGAAAAGCCACAAAATTAACCACTCACCAAAATCCAAAAAAAAAATGTACAATCTGTACATGGGTTGACTCTCTAAAATATGACATATATTGAAAAATATCTACAAAAAAAAAAAAAAAAAAAAAAAAAAAGAGAGAGATAAAAATAGTATCATCTACATACTATAACCCAGATTGGCTACAAAGTTGTGAGTAAAGGCTAATTACAAAAGAAAGATATAAGAAGTAATTCCCCAAAAAGTCATTGCAATTTCTTCATTTGTAAAAGGCATATATCTTGAAATTCTTTCTTAATGAGTTTGATTTATGCATGAAAATAATTTTTATATATGATATCTTTATAATTTATACATTTGATTCCTTTCATGAGATCAATGTTAAAATAACACTTTGAGCCTTTATTCTTTATACATATGCGAACATATTAGTTCATTTCTATACATCAACTCTTTCGCATATAAATTAGTATGAGTGTTTGAACCCATAGGATTCAGTGTTTTGAGAGTATTGACTTGTGAGGAATAGAGTCGAAGCGAATTCTGATTCATGACACTGAAATTGGGTGAAATTAAATTGATACATTTTTTGATATGAAATATGAAAATGATTTTCGACTAATTATTATAATAAATCATGATTGTTTAAAGAGATTAAAATAACTTATGCTTGAGATTTTAATTATGATCTTAAAGGAGATTAAAAAGTATGAGACATTTTTGTGATATGTTGTTTTCTTGTATTCTTAAAATTTAATTTTTGATGTTGTTGTAAATTTAATTTTTAAGTTCTTTGTTTTTATTGCTTCTTTTGTTTTTACATTTAGTTCAATGTTTGTGGGTATCAGTATTGAAAACCCTCACGAGACTCAAACTCGTCCACTAGGGTAACCTAGGGGTTTAAAGGTTTGTTGCATAGGCTAAATGCAACCGTGTCAATCCACGGAAGTAATTTAGGATAGTTTAATTTTTAGTTTTTATCGCTTCTCTTGCTAAGTGATTAGCAAGAAGTGGTTGGGGTTGTGATGAGTGGTCAAAAAGCACTAAAATAACCATGATTTTATGCAGATTAATTGATTAAAAATATATATATTTATATGTTTTATCATATATTTATATAAATTTGTGTTTTGTGCAATCACGGGTATTTTTATTGTTTTCCAGGTATTTTGACTTAAAAACCTAATTTAAAGAGTCAAGGAATAATAGTTGAAGCAATACATCACAAATATATTAATAAATAAGTGGGAAAAGGTCAACAAACATGGAAAAATTGGACAAAATGGGTCGAAAAGGTCAAAAATGTCAAAAAGACGGAAATCGCGCCCCGCTGCCCAGCCGCGCGCAGCCCAGCGCCCCAGCGCCCCATGCCGCGCGCGCCCGCGCGCACTGGCCTGCCCATCCGCGCGCGCCCCATCGCGCGGGCACTGTTCACGCGCGCCGAGCTGCGCGCAGCGACAGCCCCCCGCGCGCGCGCGCAGCGCCCAGCAGCCCCCCTCCGCGCGCCCAACGCCTTTTCGCCCCATTTTTCACGTGCAGCCGCCCCTGTGACGTCATGCTGACGTCATTAATGACATCAGCAATTCCAATACGCGTTTTTACATTTTTTAATATTTTTTTAACATTTTTTTACTCATTTTTTCTCTCCATCCTCACCTATAAATACCCCCCTTCCCTTCACTTCAAAACACACCTTCAAAACACACTTCTCTCTTCTTTCTTTCTCTCATTTCTTAGTTTTTGAGTTTTTCTTAGTTTCTCTCTTAGTTTCTAAGCTTTTCTTTGTTTTTCTCTTAGTTTTTAGTTCAATTCTCTTAGGTTTAGAGTTCTTCTCTTTTTGAGAGGAACTTGTAATGTTTTTGTAATAATTTAGATTTTTGATTCAATAAATGGGAGTGCAAATTCCGCTTGGAGGTTTTCAAACGGAATAGCATCGAAGTTACGTAAGGATTTTATTTTCTTTCTGATTATTTTTATGTTTTATTCTTACATCTTATATTTAATTTGTCTCTGATTAAATTTAACTCTCGTGGCTGTTTATAAACATGATGTAATAATAACGTTGTTATGCTTGCGAAATATTAAATAGGTAAAAATCTCTAAAATGAATTGATTTTATTTTTATTCAAGATTTTATATTAAGAATGTTAGAGAGAAATATATTATTTTTCATTACAAACTTAAACCTGAAAATTAGATTTTAAGGTTTAGTTATCCGGTCTAATTTAGAGTAGTGCTCTTTTATTTGTTGGTACAATCGCCCGGTAGTTAGAGTGAAGCTCTATTTCAAAAGTTTTTATAAGAATTATTATGTGAAAATGTATTGACAACATGTTTTCAATAGTGGTTTTAAAACTTGAAAGTTAGTACTCGGATAACTAAATTCTTAGGTTTAATTTGGACACCTTGAATAAAGTTTAAACTGTCTAACCCCACCAAAGGTGGCATTTAAATGGTTCATTTTCAATCTCTTAGAAAAAGGAATTAATTTAATTAACCAAATTAGTTATCAACCCCACCCATAGGTGTTAATTGATTTGTTTAGTTAACAAAGAATATCTAACCCCACCAAAGGTGGTATTCATATAAAAAAGAGAGAATCAATAAATATCAATTCATATCTTTAATAACCTAAATAATATGAGCAAGCATAATTAACTTAATTATTATATCCATAAATACTCCACCATTATAAATGATAAAATTTGCATGAATATTTATTGAATCTGTATTTATATTTATTTATTCAATTTGTATCTATGTTTATTCTTTTTAGATTATATTTAATTAATCTGTATATATGTTTATTTTATGTTATTAGATTAGGAACACAAAAACCCAAAATATCGTGACAGGATGTTTAGGATTTAATTTCGTTTTTAAAAGTTTGAATAATAAATTAAAAACCACATACATTCCTTCCTTAGATCGACCTTGGGAGTATACTTATCATTTTCTACGAAATGATTCGTGCACTTGCGAGAGTTTTATAAATAGATAAAACCAAAGTATTTGCAGGCGAGGATCGGATGTCGTTACCCATCAAGCAACAACAATTCGCTATTTAAAAAAGAAGAATTTATAATTTTGGTTCGCAAATTTAAACTGTTATAACTTTTAATTCGTGCATCGAAAAAACTATTATAATATGTCAAATCGAAGCTCAGCTTGATTCCTAAAAACCAACTAAACAATTGTTTAGGTCTCTACCTTTTTGAAGCCAAATTCCATCATTTACACTACTTACCGCCGTCTTATAATTTCGTGGCACCATATTGCGTGGTTTTCTGTTCTTGTCCTTTTATGGTTCCAATTTTGATCATCATAACCATGTCATAGCAATATGAAATTTCTTATTGCTTTGAGTTCCTGTATTCCTAGATTTTTGCCTAAAGGTTTTGTATAATTTGATATCAATGTCTTGCTTGTTGAAAATAGGTTATCTATCTTCATATAACTATTTTGTCAATTTTACATTTGAAAGTAATTTTTCCCTTGATTGTTTTTTGCTTTCTTAAGTCAAAAAACACAAAATCAGAAAGAAATTTTGCCCGTCAAGTCTTGTGTTTCGTTGTTATTTTGTTCTCATTGTTTTTCGTGTTTGGATTTAATTTCATAGTTTTGTTTAAATCCTTTGTATTTTTTTTGTTCCTTATTTTCTGCATTGAACCTATCTTTCTTCATAAAAAAAAAGAGAGAGCAACAACAATTCGCAGTTAAAAAAAAGAAGTTAATAATATGGTTCGCAAATTTAAACTGTTATAACTTTTAATTCATGCATCGAAAATAATATTATAATATGTCAAATCGAAGCTCATTTTGATTCATAATAACCTATTGAACCAATAGTTTTGGTCTCTACTTTTTTGAAGCCAAATTCCATCATTTACACTACTTACCGCCGTCTTATAATTTCGTGCCACCATATTGCGTAGTTTTCTGTTCTAGGGCTTTAGGGTTCCAATTTGATAATCATAACCATGTTCATACCAATTCGAAATTTCTTGTTCCTTTGAGTTCCTAGATTCCTATTTTTTCCCCTAAAGGTTCTGCATAATTTGGTATCAATGCCTTGCTTGTTGAAAATAGGTTATCTATATTCATATAACTATATTTTCAATTTTAAATTTGAAAATAATTTGTCCCTTGATTGTTTTTTGCTTTCTTAAGTCAAGAAACACAAAATAAAAAAGCAATTTTGTCCGTCAAGTCTTGCGTACCTTTGCAATTTTGTTGTCAATGTTTTTCGTCTTTGGATTTCATTTCATAGTTTTGTTTAAATCCTCTGTATTTTTTTTCTTTATTTTCTGCATTCAACCTACCTTTCTTCATCAGAAAAACAAGAGAGCAACAACAATTCGCTGTTTAAAAAAAAGAAGTTAATAATTTGGTTAGCAAACTTAAACTATTATAACTTTTAATTTGTGCATCAAAAAAACTATTATAATATGTCAAATCGAAGCTCAGCTCGATCCTAAAAACGAACTGAACTTATAGTTTAGGTCTCTACTTTTTTGAAGGCAAATTCCATCATTTACACTACTTACCGCAGTCTTATAGTTTCGTGGCAGCATATTGCGTAGTTTTCTGTTCTAGGGCTTTAGGGTTCCAATTTGATAATCATAACCATGTTCATACCAATTCGATATTTCTTGTTCCTTTGAGTTCCTAGATTCCTATTTTTTTCCCCTAAAGGTTCTGCATAATTTGGTATCAATGCCTTGCTTGTTGAAAATAGGTTATCTATATTCATATAACTATATTTTCAATTTTAAATTTGAAAATAATTTGTCCCTTGATTGTTTTTTGCTTTCTTAAGTCAACAAACACAAAATAAAAAAGCAATTTTGTCCGTCAAGTCTTGCGTACCTTTGCAATTTTGTTGTCAATGTTTTTCGTCTTTGGATTTCATTTCATAGTTTTGTTTAAATCCTTTGTATTTTTTTTCCTTATTTTCTAAATTCAACCTATCTTTCTTCATCCAAAAAAACAAGAGAGCAACAACAATTCGCTATTTAAAAAAAAGAAGTTAATAATTTTGTTTGCAAATTTAAACTGTTATAACTTTTAATTCGTGTATCGAAAAAACTATTATAATATGCCAAATCGAAGCTCAGCTCGATTCCTAAAAACCAACTGAACTAATAGTTTAGGTCTCTACTTTTTTGAAGCCAAATTCCATCATTTACACTACTTACCGCCGTCTTATAATTTGGTGGCACCATATTGCGTAGTTTTCTGTTCTTGTGCTTTAGGGTTCCAATTTGATAATCATAACCATGTTCATACCAATTCGAAATTTCTTGTTCCTTTGAGTTCCTGGATGCCTAGGTTTTTTGCCTAAAGGTTCTGTATAATTTGATATCAATGCCTTGCTTGTTGAAAATAGGTTATCTATCTTCATATAACTATTTTGTCAATTTTACATTTGAAAGTAATTTGTCCCTTGATTGTTTTTTGCTTTCTTAAGTCAAAAAACACAAAATCAGAATGAAATTTTGTCCGTCAAGTCTTGTGTTTCCATGCAATTTTGTTGTCATTGTTTTTCGTCTATGGATTTCATTTCGTAGTTTTGTTTAAATCCTTTGTATTTTTTTTGTTCTTTATTTTCTACATTTAACTTATCTTTCTTCATCAAAAAAACAAGAGAGCAACAACAATTCGCTGTTTAAAAAAAAGAAGTTAATAATTTTGTTTGCAAATTTAAACTGTTATAACTTTTAATACGTGCATCAAAAAAACAATCATTATAGGTCAAATCGAAGCTCATTTCGATTCCTAAAAACCAACTGAACCAATAGTTTAGATCTCTACTTTTTTGAAGGCAAATTCCATCATTTACACTACTTACCGCAGTCTTATAGTTTCGTGGCAGCATATTGCGTAGTTTTCTGTTCTAGGGCTTTAGGGTTCCAATTTGATAATCATAACCATGTTCATACCAATTCGATATTTCTTGTTCCTTTGAGTTCCTAGATTCCTAGGTTTTTTGCCTAAAGGTTCCGCATAATTTGATATCAATGCCTTGCTTATTGAATATAGGTTATCTATCTTCATATAACTATTTTTTCAATTTTATATTTGAAAATAATTTATCCCTTGATTGTTTTTTGCTTTCTTATGTCAAAAAACACAAAATCAGAAAGAAATTTTGTCCGTCAAGTCTTGTGTTTCCATGCAATTTTGTTGTCATTGTTTTTCGTGTTTGGATTTAATTTCATAGTTTTGTTTAAATCCTTTGTATTTTTTTTGTTCCTTATTTTCTGCATTGAACCTATCTTTCTTCATAAAAAAAAAGAGAGCAACAACAATTCGCTATTTAAAAAAGAAGAAGTTAAAAATTTGGTTCGCAAATTTAAACTGTTATAACTTTTAATTCGTGCATCGAAAAAACTATTATAATATGCCAAATCGAAGCTCAGCTCGATCCTAAAAACCAACTGAACTTATAGTTTAGGTCTCTACTTTTTTGAAGGCAAATTCCATCATTTACACTACTTACCGCAGTCTTATAGTTTCGTGGCAGCATATTGCGTAGTTTTCTGTTCTAGGGCTTTAGGGTTCCAATTTGATAATCATAACCATGTTCATACCAATTCGAAATTTCTTGTTCCTTTGAGTTCCTAGATTCCTATTTTTTTCCCCTAAAGGTTCTGCATAATTTGGTATCAATGCCTTGCTTGTTGAAAATAGGTTATCTATATTCATATAACTATATTTTCAATTTTAAATTTGAAAATAATTTGTCCCTTGATTGTTTTTTGCTTTCTTAAGTCAAGAAACACAAAATAAAAAAGCAATTTTGTCCGTCAAGTCTTGCGTACCTTTGCAATTTTGTTGTCAATGTTTTTCGTCTTTGGATTTCATTTCATAGTTTTGTTTAAATCCTTTGTATTTTTTTGTTCCTTATTTTCTACATTCAACCTATCTTTCTTCATCCAAAAAAAAAGGGAGCAACAACAATTCGCTGGTTAAAAAAAAGAAGTTAATAATTTGGTTTGCAAATTTAAACTGTTATAACTTTTAATTCGTGTATCGAAAAAACTATTATAATATGCCAAATCGAAGCTCAGCTCGATTCCTAAAAACCAACTGAACTAATAGTTTAGGTCTCTACTTTTTTGAAGCCAAATTCCATCATTTACACTACTTACCGCCGTCTTATAATTTGGTGGCACCATATTGCGTAGTTTTCTGTTCTTGTGCTTTAGGGTTCCAATTTTGATCATCATAACCATGTTCATAGCAATTTGAAATTTCTTATTCCTTTGAGTTCCTGGATTCCTAGGTTTTTTGCCTAAAGGTTCTGTATAATTTGATATCAATGCCTTGCTTGTTGAAAATAGGTTATCTATCTTCATATAACTATTTTGTCAATTTTACATTTGAAAGTAATTTGTCCCTTGATTGTTTTTTGCTTTCTTAAGTCAAAAAACACAAAATCAGAAAGAAATTTTGTCCGTCAAGTCTTGTGTTTCCATGCAATTTTGTTGTCATTGTTTTTCGTGTTTGGATTTCATTTCATAGTTTTGTTTAAATCCTTTGTATTTTTTTGTTCTTTATTTTCTACATTCAACCTATCTTTCTTCATCAAAAAAACAAGAGAGCAACAACAATTCGCTGTTTAAAAAAAAGAAGTTAATAATTTGGTTTGCAAACTTAAACTATTATAACTTTTAATTTGTGCATCGAAAAAACTATTATAATATGTCAAATCGAAGCTCATTTCGATTCCTAAAAACCACCTGAACAAATAGTTTATATCTCTACTTTTTTGAAGGCAAATTCCATCATTTACACTACTTTCCGTCGTCTTATAGTTTCGTGGCAGCATATTGCGTAGTTTTTGTTCTAGGGCATTAGGGTTCCAATTTGATAATCATAACCATGTTCATACCAATTCAAAATTTCTTGTTCCTTTGAGTTCCTAGATTCCTAGGTTTTTCCCCTAAAGGTTCCGCATAATTTGATATCAATACCTTGCTTGTTGAAAATAGGTTATCTATCTTCATATAACTATTTTTTCAACTTTACATTTGAAAATCATTTGTCCCTTGAGTGTTTTTTGCTTTCTTAAGTCAAAAAACAAAAAAACAGAATTAAATTTTGACCGTCAAGTCTTGTGTTTCCTTGCAATTTTGTTGTCATTGTTTTTCGTCTTTGGATTTCATTTCATAGTTTTGTTTAAATCCTTTGTATTTTTTTTTGTTCTTTATTTTCTGCATTCAAACTATCTTTCTTCATCAAAAAAACAAGAGAGCAACAACAATTCGCTGGTTAAAAAAAAAGAAGTTAATAATTTGGTTTGCAAATTTAAACTGTTATAACTTTTAATTCGTGTATCGAAAAAACTATTATAATATGCCAAATCGAAGCTCAGCTCGATTCCTAAAAACCAACTGAACTAATAGTTTAGGTCTCTACTTTTTTGAAGCCAAATTCCATCATTTACACTACTTACCGCCGTCTTATAATTTGGTGGCACCATATTGCGTAGTTTTCTGTTCTTGTGCTTTAGGGTTCCAATTTTGATCATCATAACCATGTTCATAGCAATTTGAAATTTCTTATTCCTTTGAGTTCCTGGATTCCTAGGTTTTTTGCCTAAAGGTTCTGTATAATTTGATATCAATGCCTTGCTTGTTGAAAATAGGTTATCTATCTTCATATAACTATTTTGTCAATTTTACATTTGAAAGTAATTTGTCCCTTGATTGTTTTTTGCTTTCTTAAGTCAAAAAACACAAAATCAGAATGAAATTTTGTCCGTCAAGTCTTGTGTTTCCATGCAATTTTGTTGTCATTGTTTTTCGTCTATGGATTTCATTTCGTAGTTTTGTTTAAATCCTTTGTATTTTTTTTGTTCTTTATTTTATACATTTAACTTATCTTTCTTCATCAAAAAAACAAGAGAGCAACAACAATTCGCTATTTAAAAAAAAAGAAGTTAATAATTTTGTTTGCAAATTTAAACTGTTATAACTTTTAATTCGTGTATCGAAAAAACTATTATAATATGCCAAATCGAAGCTCAGCTCGATTCCTAAAAACCAACTGAACTAATAGTTTAGGTCTCTACTTTTTTGAAGCCAAATTCCATCATTTACACTACTTACTACCGTGTTATAATTTCGTGGCACCATATTGCGTAGTTTTCTGTTCTTGTGCTTTAGGGTTCCAATTTTGATCATCATAACCATGTTCATAGCAATTTGAAATTTCTTATTCCTTTGAGTTCCTGGATTCCTAGGTTTTTTGCCTAAAGGTTCTGGATAATTTGATGTCAATGCCTTGCTTGTTGAAAATAGGTTATCTATCTTCATATAACTATTTTGTCAATTTTACATTTGAAAGTAATTTGTCCCTTGATTGTTTTTTGCTTTCTTAAGTCAAGAAACACAAAATAAAAAAGCAATTTTGTCCGTCAAGTCTTGCGTACCTTTGCAATTTTGTTGTCAATGTTTTTCGTCTTTGGATTTCATTTCATAGTTTTGTTTAAATCCTTTGTATTTTTTTGTTCCTTATTTTCTACATTCAACCTATCCTTCTTCATCCAAAAAAAAAAAGAGCAACAACAATTCGCTGGTTAAAAAAAAAGAAGTTAATAATTTGGTTTGCAAATTTAAACTGTTATAACTTTTAATTCGTGTATCGAAAAAACTATTATAATATGCCAAATCGAAGCTCAGCTCGATTCCTAAAAACCAACTGAACTAATAGTTTAGGTCTCTACTTTTTTGAAGCCAAATTCCATCATTTACACTACTTACCGCCGTCTTATAATTTGGTGGCACCATATTGCGTAGTTTTCTGTTCTTGTCCTTTAGGGTTCTAATTTGATCATCATAACCATGTTCATAGCAATTCGAAATTTCTTTTTCCTTTGAGTTCCTAGATTCCTAGGTTTTTCGCCTAAAGGTTCCGCATAATTTGATATCAATACCTTGCTTGTGGAAAATAGGTTATCTATCTTCATATAACTATTTTTTCAACTTTACATTTGAAAATAATTTGTCCCTTGAGTGTTTTTTGCTTTCTTAAGTCAAAAAACAAAAAATCAGAATGAAATTTTAACCGTCAAGTCTTGTGTTTCCTTGCAATTTTGTTGTCATTGTTTTTCGTCTTTGGATTTCATTTCATAGTTTTGTTTAAATCCTTTGTATTTTTTTTGTTCTTTATTTTCTGCATTCAACCTATCTTTCTTCATCAAAAAAACAAGAGAGCAACAACCATTCTTTATTTAAAAAAAAGTAGTTAATGATTTGGTTTGCAAATTTAAACTATTATAACTTTTAATTTAGAATCGAAAAAACTATTATAATATGTCAAATCGAAGCTCATTTCGATTCCTAAAAACCACCTGAACAAATAGTTTAGGTCTCCACTTTTTTGAAGCCAAATTCCATCATTTACACTACTTACCACCGTCTTATAGTTTCGTGGCAGCATTTTGCGTAGTTTTCTGTTCTTGTCCTTCAGGGTTCTAATTTCATCATCATAACCATGTTCATAGCAATTCAAAATTTCTTTTTCCTTTGAGTTCCTAGATTCCTAGGTTTTTCGCCTAAAGGTTCCGCATAATTTGATATCAATACCTTGCTTGTGGAAAATAGGTTATCTATCTTCATATAACTATTTTTTCAACTTTACATTTGAAAATAATTTGTCCCTTGATTTTTTTTTGCTTTCTTAAGTCAAAAAACACAAAATCATAAAGAAATTTTGTCCGTCAAGTCTTGTGTTTCCTTGCAATTTTGTTGTCATTGTTTTTCGTCTTTGGATTTCATTTCATAGTTTTGTTTAAATCCTTTGTATTTTTTTTGTTCTTTATTTTCTACATTCAACTTATCTTTCTTCATCAAAAAAACAAGAGAGCAACAACAATTCGCTGTTTAAAAAAAAGAAGTTAATAATTTGGTTTGCAAATTTAAACTGTTATAACTTTTAATTCGTGTATCGAAAAAACTATTATAATATGCCAAATCGAAGCTCAGCTCGATTCCTAAAAACCAACTGAACCAATAGTTTAGGTCTCTACTTTTTTGAAGCCAAATTCCATCATTTACACTACTTACCGCCGTCTTATAATTTCGTGGCACCATATTGCGTGGTTTTCTGTTCTTGTCCTTTAGGGTTCCAATTTTGATCATCATAACCATGTTCATAGCAATTTGAAATTTCTTATTCCTTTGAGTTCCTAGATTCCTAGGTTTTTTGCCTGAAGGTTCCGCATAATTTGATATCAATGCCTTGCTTATTGAATATAGGTTATCTATCTTCATATAACTATTTTTTCAATTTTATATTTGAAAATAATTTTTCCCTTGATTGTTTTTTGCTTTCTTAAGTCAAAAAACACAAAATCAGAAAGAAATTTTGTCCGTCAAGTCTTGTGTTTCCATGCAATTTTGTTGTCATTGTTTTTCGTGTTTGGATTTCATTTCATAGTTTTGTTTAAATCCTTTGTATTTTTTTGTTCCTTATTTTCTGCATTGAACCTATCTTTCTTCATAAAAAAAAAAGAGAGAGCAACAACAATTCGCTGTTTAAAAAAAAGAAGTTAATAATTTTGTTTGCAAATTTAAACTGTTATAACTTTTAATACGTGCATCAAAAAAACAATCATTATAGGTCAAATCGAAGCTCATTTCGATTCCTAAAAACCAACTGAACCAATAGTTTAGATCTCTACTTTTTTGAAGGCAAATTCCATCATTTACACTACTTACCGCAGTCTTATAGTTTCGTGGCAGCATATTGCGTAGTTTTCTGTTCTAGGGCTTTAGGGTTCCAATTTGATAATCATAACCATGTTCATACCAATTCGATATTTCTTGTTCCTTTGAGTTCCTAGATTCCTATTTTTTTCCCCTAAAGGTTCTGCATAATTTGGTATCAATGCCTTGCTTGTTGAAAATAGGTTATCTATATTCATATAACTATATTTTCAATTTTAAATTTGAAAATAATTTGTCCCTTGATTGTTTTTTGCTTTCTTAAGTCAACAAACACAAAATAAAAAAGCAATTTTGTCCGTCAAGTCTTGCGTACCTTTGCAATTTTGTTGTCAATGTTTTTCGTCTTTGGATTTCATTTCATAGTTTTGTTTAAATCCTTTGTATTTTTTTGTTCCTTATTTTCTACATTCAACCTATCTTTCTTCATCGAAAAAAAAGAGAGCAACAACAATTTGCTGGTTAAAAAAAAAGAAGTTAATAATTTGGTTTGCAAATTTAAACTGTTATAACTTTTAATTCGTGTATCGAAAAAACTATTATAATATGCCAAATCGAAGCTCAGCTCGATTCCTAAAAACCAACTGAACTAATAGTTTAGGTCTCTACTTTTTTGAAGCCAAATTCCATCATTTACACTACTTACTGCCGTCTTATAATTTCGTGGCACCATATTGCGTAGTTTTCTGTTCTTGTGCTTTAGGGTTCCAATTTTGATCATCATAACCATGTTCATAGCAATTTGAAATTTCTTATTCCTTTGAGTTCCTGGATTCCTAGGTTTTTTGCCTGAAGGTTCCGCATAATTTGATATCAATGCCTTGCTTATTGAATATATGTTATCTATCTTCATATAACTATTTTTTCAATTTTATATTTGAAAGTAATTTTCCCCTTGATTGTTTTTTGCTTTCTTAAGTCAAAAAACACAAAATCAGAAAGAAATTTTGTCCGTCAAGTCTTGTGTTTCCATGCAATTTTGTTGTCATTGTTTTTGGTGTTTGGATTTCATTTCATAGTTTTGTTTAAATCCTTTGTATTTTTTTTGTTCCTTATTTTCTGCATTGAACCTATCTTTCTTCATAAAAAAAAAGAGAGCAACAACAATTCGCTGTTTAAAAAAAAGAAGTTAATAATTTGGTTTGCAAACTTAAACTATTATAACTTTTAATTTGTGCATCGAAAAAACTATTATAATTTGTCAAATCGAAGCTCATTTCGATTCCTAAAAACCAAATGAACAAATAGTTTAGGTCCCCACTTTTTTGAAGCCAAATTCCATCATTTACACTACTTACCACCGTCTTATAGTTTCGTGGTAGCATTTTGTGTAGTTTTCTGTTCTTGTCCTTCAGGGTTCTAATTTGATCATCATAACCATGTTCATAGCAATTCGAAATTTCTTTTTCCTTTGAGTTCCTAGATTCCTAGGTTTTTCGCCTAAAGGTTCCGCATAATTTGATATCAATACATTGTGTGTGGAAAATAGGTTATCTATCTTCATATAACTATTTTTTCAACTTTACGTTTGAAAATAATTTGTCCCTTGAGTGTTTTTTGCTTTCTTAAGTCAAAAAACAAAAAATCAGAGTGAAATTTTAACCGTCAAGTCTTGTGTTTCCTTCCAATTTTGTTGTCATTGTTTTTCGTCTTTGGATTTCATTTCATAGTTTTGTTTAAATCCTCTGTATTTTTTTTTCTTTATTTTCTGCATTCAACCTACCTTTCTTCATCAGAAAAACAAGAGAGCAACAACAATTCGCTGTTTAAAAAAAAGAAGTTAATAATTTGGTTTGCAAACTTAAACTATTATAACTTTTAATTCATGCATCGAAAAAACTATTATAATATGTCAAATCGAAGCTCATTTCGATTCCTAAAAACCAACTGAACCAATAGTTTAGGTCTCTACTTTTTTGAAGCCAAATTCCATCATTTACACTACTTACCGCCGTCTTATAATTTCGTGGCACCATATTGCGTGGTTTTCTGTTCTTGTCCTTTAGGGTTCCAATTTTGATCATCATAACCATGTTCATAGCAATTTGAAATTTCTTATTCCTTTGAGTTCCTGGATTCCTAGGTTTTTTGCCTGAAGGTTCCGCATAATTTGATATCAATGCCTTGCTTATTGAATATAGGTTATCTATCTTCATATAACTATTTTTTCAATTTTATATTTGAAAATAATTTGTCCCTTGATTGTTTTTTGCTTTCTTAAGTCAAAAAACACAAAATCAGAAAGAAATTTTGTCCGTCAAGTCTTGTGTTTCCTTGCAATTTTGTTGTCATTGTTTTTCGTCTTTGGATTTCATTTCATAGTTTTGTTTAAATCCTTTGTATTTTTTTTTGTTCTTTATTTTCTGCATTCAACCTACCTTTCTTCATCAAAAAAACAAGAGAGCAACAACAATTCGCTGTTTAAAAAAAATAAGTTAATAATTTGGTTTGCAAACTTAAACTATTATAACTTTTAATTTGTGCATCGAAAAAACTATTATAATATGTCAAATCGAAGCTCATTTCGATTCCTAAAAACCAAATGAACAAATAGTTTAGGTCTCTACTTTTTTGAAGCCAAATTCCTTCATTCACACTACTTACCACCGTCTTATAGTTTCGTGGCACCATTTTGCGTAGTTTTCTGTTCTGTCCATTAGGGTTCTAATTTGATCATCATAACCATGTTCATAGCAATTCTAAATTTCTTATTCCTTTGAGTTCCTAGATTCTTAGGTTTTTCGCCTAAAGGTTCCGCATAATTTGATATCAATACCTTGCTTGTGGAAAATAGGTTATCTATCTTCATATAACTATTTTTTCAACTTTACATTTGAAAATAATTTGTCCCTTGAGTGTTTTTTGCTTTCTTAAGTCAAAAAACAAAAAATCAGAATGAAATTTTAACCGTCAAGTCTTGTGTTTCCTTGCAATTTTGTTGTCATTGTTTTTCGTCTTTGGATTTCATTTCATAGTTTTGTTTAAATCCTTTGTATTTTTTTTGTTCTTTATTTTCTGCATTCAACCTACCTTTCTTCATCAAAAAAACAAGAGAGCAACAACAATTCGCTGTTTAAAAAAAAGAAGTTAATAATTTGGTTTGCAAATTTAAACTATTATAACTTTTAATTCATGTATCGAAAAAACTATTATAATATGCCAAATCGAAGCTCAGTTCGATTCCTAAAAACCAACTAAACTAATAGTTTAGGTCTCTACTTTTTTGAAGCCAAATTCCATCATTTACACTACTTACCGCCGTCTTATAATTTCGTGGCACCATATTGCCTGGTTTTCTGTTCTTGTCCTTTAGGGTTCCAATTTTGATCATCATAACCATGTTCATAGCAATTTGAAATTTCTTATTCCTTTGAGTTCCTGTATTCCTAGGTTTTTCGCCTAAAGGTTTTGTATAATTTGATATCAATGTCTTGCTTGTTGAAAATAGGTTATCTATCTTAATATAACTATTTTGTCAATTTTACATTTGAAAGTAATTTTTCCCTTGATTGTTTTTTGCTTTCTTAAGTCCAAAAACACAAAATCAGAAAGAAATTTTGTCCGTCAAGTCTTGTGTTTCCTTGTAATTTTGTTCTCATTGTTTTTCATCTTTGGATTTCATTTCATAGTTTTGTTTTAATCCTTTGTATTTTTTTTGTTCTTTATTATCTGCATTCAACCTATCTTTTTTCATCAAAAAAAAAAGAGAGCAACAACAATTCGCTATTTAAAAAAAAGAAGTTAAAAATTTGGTTTGCAAATTTAAACTATTATAACTTTTAATTCGTGCATCGAAAAAAATATTATAATATTTCAAATCGAAGCTCAGCTTGATTCCTAAAAACCAACTAAACCAATAGTTTAGATCTCCACTTTTTCGACGCCAAATTCCATCCTTTACTCTACTTACCACCGTCTTATAGTTTCGTGGCAGCATTTTGCGTAGTTTTCTGTTCTTGTCCTTCAGGATTCTAATTTCATCATCATAACCATGTTCATAGCAATTCAAAATTTCTTTTTCCTTTGAGTTCCTAGATTCTTAGGTTTTTCGCCTAAAGGTTCCGCATAATTTGATATCAATACCTTGCTTATTGAATATAGGTTATCTATCTTCATATAACTATTTTTTCAATTTTATATTTGAAAATAATTTGTCCCTTGATTGTTTTTTGCTTTCTTAAGTTAAAAAACACCAAATCAGAAAGAAATTTTGTCCGTCAAGTCTTGTGTTTCCTTGTAATTTTGTTCTCATTATTTTTCATCTTTGGATTTCATTTAATAGTTTTGTTTTAATCCTTTGTATTTTTTTGTTCTTTATTATCTGCATTCAACCTATCTTTTTTCATCAAAAAAAAAAAAAGAGAGCAATTCGCTGGTTAAAAATAAGAATTTAAAAATTTTGTTCGCAAATTTAAACTGTTATAACTTTTAATTCGTGCATCGAAAAAACTATTATAATATGTCAAATCGAAGCTCAGCTTGATTCCTAAAAACCAACTAAACAGTTGTTTAGGTCTCTACTTTTTTGAAGCCAAATTCCATCATTTACACTACTTACCGTCGTCTTATAATTTCGTATCACCATATTGCCTGGTTTTCTGTTCTTGTCCTTTAGGGTTCCAATTTGGTCATCATAACCATGTTCATAGCAATTTGAAATTTCTTATTCCTTTGAGTTCCTGGATTCCTAGGTTTTTTGCCTGAAGGTTCCGCATAATTTGATATCAATGCCTTGCTTATTGAATATAGGTTATCTATCTTCATATAACTATTTTTTCAATTTTATATTTGAAAATAATTTGTCCCTTGATTTATTTTTGCTTTCTTAAGTTAAAAAACACCAAATCAGAAAGAAATTTTGTCCGTCAAGTCTTGTGTTTCCTTGTAATTTTGTTCTCATTGTTTTTCATCTTTGGATTTCATTTCATAGTTTTGTTTTAATCCTTTGTATTTTTTTGTTCTTTATTATCTGCATTCAACCTATCTTTCTTCATCAAAAAAACAAGAGAGCAACATCAATTCGCTGTTTAAAAAAAAGAAGTTAATAATTTGGTTTGCAAACTTAAACTATTATAACTTTTAATTTGTGCATCGAAAAAACTATTATAATATGTCAAATCGAAGCTCATTTCGATTCCTAAAAACCAAATGAACAAATAGTTTAGGTCTCCACTTTTTTGAAGCCAAATTCCATCATTTACACTACTTACCACCGTCTTATAGTTTCGTGGCACCATTTTGTGTAGTTTTCTGTTCTTGTCCTTTAGGGTTCTAATTTGATCATCATAACCATGTTCATAGCAATTCAAAATTTCTTATTCCTTTGAGTTCCTAGATTCCAAGGTTTTTCGCCTAAAGGTTCCGCATAATTTGATATCAATACCTTGCTTGTTGAAAATAGGTTATCTATCTTCATATAACTATTTTTTCAACTTTACATTTGAAAATAATTTGTCCCTTGAGTGTTTTTTGCTTTCTTAAGTTAAAAAACACCAAATCAGAAAGAAATTTTGTCCGTCAAGTCTTGTGTTTCCTTGTAATTTTGTTCTCATTGTTTTTCATCTTTGGATTTCATTTCATAGTTTTGTTTTAATCCTTTGTATTTTTTTTCTTTATTATCTGCATTCAACCTATCTTTCTTCATCAAAAAAAACAAGAGAGCAACAACAATTCGTGGTTTAAAAAAAAAAGAAGTTAAAAATTTGGTTTGCAAATTTAAACTATTATAACTTTTAATTCGTGCATCGAAAAAACTATTATAATATGTCAAATCGAAGCTCAGCTTGATTCCTAAAAACCAACTAAACCAATTGTTTAGGTCTCTACCTTTTTGAAGCCAAATTCCATCATTTACACTACTTACCGCCGTCTTATAATTTCGTGGCACCATATTGCGTGGTTTTTTGTTCTTGTCCTTTAGGGTTCCAATTTTGATCATCATAACCATGTTCATAGCAATTTGAAATTTCTTATTCCTTTGAGTTCCTATATTCTTAGGTTTTTCGCCCAAAGGTTTTGCATAATTTGATATCAATGTCTTGCTTGTTGAAAATAGGTTATCTATCTTAATATAACTATTTTGTCAATTTTACATTTGAAAGTAATTTTTCCCTTGATTGTTTTTTGGTTTCTTAAGTCCAAAAACACAAAATCAGAAAGAAATTTTGTCCGTCAAGTCTTGTGTTTCCTTGTAATTTTGTTCTCATTATTTTTCATCTTTGGATTTCATTTAATAGTTTTGTTTTAATCCTTTGTATTTTTTTTGTTCTTTATTATCTGCATTCAACCTATCTTTCTTCATCAAAAAAACTAGAGAGCAACATCAATTCGCTGTTTAAAAAAAAGGAAGTTAATAATTTGGTTCACATATTTAAACTGTTATACCTTTTAATTCATGCATCAAAACAACTATTATAATATATCAAATCGAAGCTCGTTTCTATTCCTAAAAAACCACTCAACCAATAGTTTATTTCTCCACATTTTTAAGCCAAATTCCATCGTTTACACTACTTACCAATGTCTTAAGGTTTGGTGGCACCATATTGCATTGTTTTCTTTTCTTGTCCTTTAGGGTTCCAATTTTGATCATCATAACCATGTTCATAGCAATTTGAAATTTCTTATTCCTTTGAGTTCCTGGATTCCTAGGTTTTTCGCCTAAAGGTTTTGTATAATTTGATATCAATGTCTTGCTTGTTGAAAATAGGTTATCTATCTTCATATAACTATTTTTTCAATTTTACATTTGAAAATAATTTTTCCCTTGATTGTTTTTTGCTTTCTTAAGTCAAAAAACACAAAATCAGAAAGAAATTTTGTCCGTCAAGTCTTGTGTTTCCATGCAATTTTGTTGTCATTGTTTTTCGTGTTTGGATTTCATTTCATAGTTTTGTTTAAATCCTTTGTATTTTTTTGTTCCTTATTTTCTACATTCAACCTATCCTTCTTCATCCAAAAAAAAAAAGAGCAACAACAATTCGCTGGTTAAAAAAAAAGAAGTTAATAATTTGGTTTGCAAATTTAAACAGTTATAACTTTTAATTCGTGTATCGAAAAAACTATTATAATATGCCAAATCGAAGCTCAGCTCGATTCCTAAAACCCAACTGAACTAATAGTTTAGGTCTCTACTTTTTTGAAGCCAAATTCCATCATTTACACTACTTACCGCCGTCTTATAATTTGGTGGCACCATATTGCGTAGTTTTCTGTTCTTGTGCTTTAGGGTTCCAATTTTGATCATCATAACCATGTTCATAGCAATTTGAAATTTCTTATTCCTTTGAGTTCCTGGATTCCTAGGTTTTTTGCCTAAAGGTTCTGTATAATTTGATATCAATGCCTTGCTTGTTGAAAATAGGTTATCTATCTTCATATAACTATTTTTTCAATTTTACATTTGAAAGTAATTTGTCCCTTGATTGTTTTTTGCTTTCCTACGTCAAAAAACACAAAATCAGAATGAAATTTTGTCCGTCAAGTCTTGTGTTTCCATGCAATTTTGTTGTCATTGTTTTTCGTCTATGGATTTCATTTCGTAGTTTTGTTTAAATCCTTTGTATTTTTTTTGTTCTTTATTTTATACATTTAACTTATCTTTCTTCATCAAAAAAACAAGAGAGCAACAACAATTCGCTATTTAAAAAAAAGAAGTTAATAATTTTGTTTGCAAATTTAAACTGTTATAACTTTTAATACGTGCATCAAAAAAACTATCATTATAGGTCAAATCGAAGCTCATTTCGATTCCTAAAAACCAACTGAACCAATAGTTTAGATCTCTACTTTTTTGAAGGCAAATTCCATCATTTACACTACTTACCGCAGTCTTATAGTTTCGTGGCACCATTTTGTTTAGTTTTCTGTTCTTGTCCTTTAGGGTTCCCATTTCATCGTGATAACCATGTTCATAGCAATTCTAAATTTCTTATTCCTTTGAGTTCCTAGATTCTTAGGTTTTTCGCCTAAAGGTTCCGCATAATTTGATATCAATACCTTGCTTGTGGAAAATAGGTTATCTATCTTCATATAACTATTTTTTCAACTTTACATTTGAAAGTAATTTGTCCCTTGATTGTTTTTTGCTTTCTTAAGTCAAGAAACACAAAATAAAAAAGCAATTTTGTCCGTCAAGTCTTGCGTACCTTTGCAATTTCGTTGTCAATGATTTTCGTCTTTGGATTTCATTTCATAGTTTTGTTTAAATCCTTTGTATTTTATTGTTCCTTATTTTCTACATTCAACCTATCCTTCTTCCTCCAAAAAAAAAGAGCAACAACAATTCATTGGTTAAAAAAAAAGAAGTTAATAATTTGGTTTGCAAATTTAAACAGTTATAACTTTTAATTCGTGTATCGAAAAAACTATTATAATATGCCAAATCGAAGCTCAGCTCGATTCCTAAAACCCAACTGAACTAATAGTTTAGGTCTCTACTTTTTTGAAGCCAAATTCCATCATTTACACTACTTACCGCCGTCTTATAATTTCGTGGCACCATATTGCGTGGTTTTCTGTTCTTGTCCTTTAGGGTTCCAATTTTGATCATCATAACCATATTCATATCAATTTGAAATTTCTTATTCCTTTTAGTTCTTGGATTCCTAGATTTTTCGCCTAAAGGTTCTGCATAATTTGATATCAATGCCTTGCTTGGTTAAAATAGGTTATCTATCTTCACATAACTATTTTTTCAATTTTATATTTGAAAAAAATTTGTCCCTTGATTGTTTTTTGCTTTCTTAAGTTAAAAAACACCAAATCAGAAAGAAATTTTGTCCGTCAAGTCTTGTGTTTCCATGCAATTTTGTTGTCATTGTTTTTCGTCTATGGATTTCATTTCGTAGTTTTGTTTAAATCCTTTGTATTTTTTTTTTGTTCTTTATTTTCTACATTTAACTTATCTTTCTTCATCAAAAAAACAAGAGAGCAACAACAATTCGCTGTTTAAAAAAAAGAAGTTAATAATTTTGTTTGCAAATTTAAACTGTTATAACTTTTAATTCATGCATCGAAAAAAATATTATAATATGTCAAATCGAAGCTCATTTCGATTCCTAAAAACCAAATGAACAAATAGTTTAGGTCTTTACTTTTTTGAAGCCAAATTCCATCATTTACACTACTTACCACCATCTTATAGTTTCGTGGCACCATATTGCATTGTTCTCTTTTGTTGTCCTTCAGGCTTCTAATTTGATCATCATAACCATGTTCATAGCAATTCAAACTTTCTCATTCCTTTGAGTTCCTAGGTTTCTAAGTTTTTCGTATAAAGGATCCGCATAATTTGATATCAATTCCTTTTTTGTTTAAAATAGGTTATCTATCTTCATATACTTATTTTTTCAATTTTATATTTTTAAAAAAAATTTCTTTGGATTATTTTTTGTGTTCTTAAGTCAAAAGTCACAAAGGCAGAAAGAAATTTTGTGTGTCAAGTCTTGTGTTTCCTTCCAATTTTGTTGTCATTATTTTCGTCTTTGGATTTCATTTCATTGTTTTGTTTAAATCCTTTGTATTTTTTTTGTTTTTTATTTTCAACATTCAACCTATCTTTCTTCATAAAAAAAAACAAGAGTGCAACATCAATTCGCTGTTTAAAAAAAAGAAGTTAATAATTTGGTTTGCAAACTTAAACTATTATAACTTTTAATTTGTGCATCGAAAAAACTATTATAATTTGTCAAATCGAAGCTCATTTCGATTCCTAAAAAATCACTAAACCAATAGTTGAGTTCTGTGTTACGTTTTTGAAGCCAAATTACTTCCTATACACTACTTAACAATGTCGTAAGGTTTGGTGGCACCATATTCCGTTCTTTTCTGCTCTAGTCATTTAGGGATCCAATTTGATCATCTTAACCATGTTGTTAGCAATTCAAACTTTCTTATTCCTTGGGATTTCTAGGTTCCTAGGTTTTTTGGCTAAAGGGTTCGCATAATTTGATGCCTTGGCTGTGGAAAATAGGTTATCTATCCTCATATATCTATTATTTCAATTTGACATTTAAAAAAAATTGTCCCTTGATTGTTTTCTGCTTTCCTAAGTCACAAATCACAAAACAAGAAAGATATATATTCCTTCAAGTCTTGTGTTTTCCTACAATTTTATTGTTATTGTTTTCGTGTTTGGATTGCATTTCGTAGTTTTCTTTAATTCTTTGTATCTTTTTTTTATTCTTTGTTTTCTAAATTTAATTTATCTTTCTTCCTCAAAAAAACAACAGACCAACAACAATTCACTATTTAAAAAAAGAAGTTAACAATTAGGATTGCAACTTTAAACTGTTATAACTTTTAATTCGTGCATCGAAACAACTATTATAATATATCAAATCAAAGCTATTTTTGATTCCTAAAAAACATCTAAACAAAATAGTTTGTTCTGCGGGTTTTTGAAGCCAAATTCCATCATTTACACTTCTTATAGACCATTTATGGTTTGGTGGCACCATATTGCATTGTTCTCTTTTGTTGTCCTTTAATGTTCCAATTTGATCCTCTTAACCATGTCCTTAGCAATTCAAAATTTTCTTTTCCTTTGAGTTCCTAGATTCCTAGGTTTTTTGCCAGAAGGGTCCGCATAATTTGATATCAATGCCTTGTTAGTTGAAAATAGGTTATATCTCTTCTTATATATAATTTTTCAGTTTTACATTTGAAAAAAAATTGTCCCTTGATTATTTTTTGCTTTCTTAACTCATAAATAAGTATAGAAGAAAGAAATTTTGTCCTTCAAGTCATGTGTTCCCTTGCAATTTGGTTGTCATTGTTTTCATCTTTGGATTTCATTTGATAGTTTTCTTTAAATTCTTTGTATCTTTTTTTTCTTCTTTATTTTCTACGTTCAACCTATCTTGATTGTTCAAAAAAACAAGAGAGCTACTGCAGTTTGCTGTTTAAAAAAAAGAAGTTAACAATTAGGATTGCAACTTTAAACTGTTATAACTTCTAATTCGTGCATCGAAACAACTATTATAATATATCAAATCGAAGCTATTTTTGATTCCTAAAAACATCTAAACAAAATAGTTTGTTCTATGGGTTTTTGAAGCCAAATTCCATCATTTACACTTCTTATAGACCATTTATGGTTTGGTGGCACCATATTGCATTGTTCTCTTTTGTTGTCCTTTAATGTTCCAATTTGATCCTCTTAACCATGTCCTTAGCAATTCAAAATTTTCTTTTCCTTTGAGTTCCTAGATTCCTAGGTTTTTTGCCTGAAGGGTCCGCATAATTTGATATCAATGCCTTGTTAGTTGAAAATAGGTTATATCTCTTCTTATATATAATTTTTCAGTTTTACATTTGAAAAACAATTGTCCCTTGATTATTTTTTGCTTTCTTAACTCATAAATAAGTATAGAAGAAAGAAATTTTGTCCTTCAAGTCATGTGTTCCCTTGCAATTTTGTTGTCATTGTTTTCATCTTTGGATTTCATTTGGTAGTTTTCTTTAAATTCTTTGTATCTTTTTTTTGTTCTTTATTTTCTACGTTCAACCTATCTTGATTGTTCAAAAAAACAAGAGAGCTACTGCAGTTTGCTGTTTTAAAAAAAAGAAGTTAACAATTAGGATTGCAACTTTAAACTGTTATAACTTTTAATTCGTGCATCGAAACAACTATTATAATATATCAAATCAAAGCTATTTTTGATTCCTAAAAAACATCTAAACAAAATAGTTTAGCTCTCCACTTTTTTGAAGCCAAATTCCATCATTTACACTTCCTACAGACCATTTATGGTTTGGTGGCACCATATTGCATTGTTCTCTTTTGTTGTCCTTTAATGTTCCAATTAGATCCTCTTAACCATGTCCTTAGTAATTCAAAATTTTCTTTTCCTTTGAGTTCCTAGATTCCTAGGTTTTTTGCCAGAAAGGTCCGCATAATTTGATATCAATGCCTTGTTGTTGAAAATAGGTTTTATCTCTTCTTATATATAATTTTTCAGTTTTACATTTGAAAAAAAATTGTCCCTTGATTATTTTTTGCTTTCTTAACTCATAAAAAAGTATAGAAGAAATAAATTTTGTATTTCAAGTCATGTGTTCCCTTGCAATTTGGTTGTCATTGTTTTCATCTTTGGATTTCATTTGATAGTTTTCTTTAAATTCTTTGTATCTTTTTTTTGTTCTTTTTTTTCTACATTCAACCTATCTTGATTGTTCAAAAAAACAAGAGAGCTACTGCAGTTTGCAGTTTAAAAGAAAAGAAGTTAACAATTAGGATTGCAACTTTAAACTGTTATAACTTTTAATTCGTGCATCGAAACAACTATTATAATATATCAAATCGAAGCTCTTTTCGATTTCTAAAAAACATCTAAACAAAATAGTTTGTTATGCGGGTTTTTGAAGCCAAATTCCATCATTTACACTTCCTACAGACCATTTATGGTTTGGTGGCACCATATTGCATTGTTCTCTTTTGTTGTCCTTTAATGTTCCAATTAGATCCTCTTAACCATGTCCTTAGTAATTCAAAATTTTCTTTTCCTTTGAGGTCCTAGATTCCTAGGTTTTTTGCCAGAAAGTTCCGCATAATTTGATTTCAATGCCTTGTTAGTTGAAAATAGGTTTTATCTCTTCTTATATATAATTTTTCAGTTTTACATTTGAAAAAAAATTGTCCCTTGATTATTTTTTGCTTTCTTAACTCATAAAAAAGTATAGAAGAAATAAATTTTGTATTTCAAGTCATGTGTTCCCTTGCAATTTGGTTGTCATTGTTTTCATCTTTGGATTTCATTTGATAGTTTTCTTTAAATTCTTTGTATCTTTTTTTTGTTCTTTTTTTTCTACATTCAACCTATCTTGATTGTTCAAAAAAACAAGAGAGCTACTGCAGTTTGCAGTTTAAAAGAAAAGAAGTTAACAATTAGGATTGCAACTTTAAACTGTTATAACTTTTAATTCGTGCATCGAAACAACTATTATAATATATCAAATCGAAGCTCTTTTCGATTCCTAAAAAACATCTAAACAAAATAGTTTAGGTCTCTACTTTTTTGAAGCCAAATTCCATCATTTACACTTCCTACAGACCATTTATGGTTTGGTGGCACCATATTGCATTGTTCTCTTTTGTTGTCCTTTAATGTTCCAATTAGATCCTCTTAACCATGTCCTTAGTAATTCAAAATTTTCTTTTCCTTTGAGGTCCTAGATTCCTAGGTTTTTTGCCAGAAAGTTCCGCATAATTTGATTTCAATGCCTTGTTAGTTGAAAATAGGTTTTATCTCTTCTTATATATAATTTTTCAGTTTTACATTTGAAAAAAAATTGTCCCTTGATTATTTTTTGCTTTCTTAACTCTTAAAAAAGTATAGAAGAAATAAATTTTGTATTTCAAGTCATGTGTTCCCTTGCAATTTGGTTGTCATTGTTTTCATCTTTGGATTTCATTTGGTAGATTTCTTTAAATTAATTGTATCTTTTTTTGTTCTTTATTTTCTACGTTCAACCTATCTTGATTGTTCAAAAAAACAAGAGGCTACAACAATTTGTAGTTTAAAAGAAAAGAAGTTAACAATTAGGATTGTAACTTTAAACTGTTATAACTTTTAATTCGTGCATCGAAACAACTATTATAATATAACAAATCGAAGCTCATTTCGATTTCTAAAAACAATCTAAACAAAATAGTTTAGTTCTCTACGTTTTAGAAGCCAAATTCCATCATTTACACTACTTAGTCCATTTATGGTTTGGTGGCACCATATTGCATTGTTCTCTTTTGTTGTCCTTTAATGTTCCAATTAGATCCTCTTAACCATGTCCTTAGTAATTCAAAATTTTCTTTTCCTTTGAGGTCCTAGATTCCTAGGTTTTTTGCCAGAAAGGTCCGCATAATTTGATTTCAATGCCTTGTTAGTTGAAAATAGGTTTTATCTCTTCTTATATATAATTTTTCAGTTTTACATTTGAAAAAAAATTGTCCCTTGATTATTTTTTGCTTTCTTAACTCATAAATAAGTATAGAAGAAAGAAATTTTGTCCTTCAAGTCATGTGTTCCCTTGCAATTTTGTTGTCATTGTTTTCATCTTTGGATTTCATTTGGTAGTTTTCTTTAAATTCTTTGTATCTTTTTTTTGTTCTTTATTTTCTACGTTCAACCTATCTTGATTGTTCAAAAAAAACAAGAGAGCTACTGCAGTTTGCAGTTTAAAAGAAAAGAAGTTAACAATTAGGATTGCAACTTTAAACTGTTATAACTTTTAATTCGTGCATCGAAACAACTATTATAATATATCAAATCGAAGCTCTTTTCGATTCCTAAAAAACATCTAAACAAAATAGTTTGTTCTGCGGGTTTTTGAAGCCAAATTCCATCATTTACACTTCCTACAGACCATTTTTGGTTTGGTGGCACCATATTGCATTTTTCTCTTTTGTTGTCCTTTAATGTTCCAATTTGATCCTCTTAACCATGTCCTTAGCAATTCAAAATTTTCTTTTCCTTTGAGTTCCTAGATTCCTAGGGTTTTTTCCAGAAGGGTCCGCATAATTATATATCAATGCCTTGTTATTTGAAAATAGGTTATATCTCGTCTTATATATAATTTTCAGTTTTATATTTGAAAAAAAATTATCCCTTGATTATTTTTTTTCTTTCTTAAGTCATAAATAAGTATAGAAGAAATAAATTTTGTCCTTCAAGTCATGTGTTCCCTTGCAATTTGGTTGTCATTGTTTTCATCTTTGGATTTCATTTGATAGTTTTCTTTAAATTCTTTGTATCTTTTTTTTGTTCTTTATTTTCTACGTTCAACCTATCTTGATTGTTCAAAAAAACAAGAGAGCTACTGCAGTTTGCAGTTTAAAAAAAAAGAAGTTAACAATTAGGATTGCAACTTTAAACTGTTATAACCTTTAATTCGTGCATCGAAACAACTATTATAATATATCAAATCAAAGCTATTTTTGATTCCTAAAAAACATCTAAACAAAATAGTTTGTTCTGCGGGTTTTTGAAGCCAAATTCCATCATTTACACTTCCTACAGACCATTTTTGGTTTGGTGGCACCATATTGCATTGTTCTCTTTTGTTGTCCTTTAATGTTCCAATTTGATCCTCTTAACCATGTCCTTAGCAATTCAAAATTTTCTTTTCCTTTGAGTTCCTAGATTCCTAGGTTTTTTGCCTGAAGGGTCCGCATAATTTGATATCAATGCCTTGTTAGTTGAAAATAGGTTATATCTCTTCTTATATATAATTTTTCAGTTTTACATTTGAAAAAAAATTGTCCCTTGATTATTTTTTGCTTTCTTAAGTCATAAATAAGTATAGAAGAAAGAAATTTTGTCCTTCAAGTCATGTGTTCCCTTGCAATTTTGTTGTCATTGTTTTCATCTTTGGATTTCATTTGGTATTTTTCTTTAAATTCTTTGTTTATTTTTTTTTTGTTCTTTTGTTTCTGCGTTCAACCTATCTTGATTGTTCAAAAAAACAAGAGCGCTACTGCAGTTGCAGTTTAAAAGAAAAGAAGTTTACAATTAGGATTGCAACTTTAAACTATTATAACTTTTAATTCGTGCATCGAAACAACTATTATAATATAACAAATCGAAGTTCTTTTCGATTCCTAAAAAACATCTAAAAAAATAGTTTTTTAGCGAGTTTTTGAAGTGAAATTCCATCATTTACACTTCCTACAGATCATTTATGGTTTGGTGGCACCATATTGCATTGTTCTCTTTTGTTGTCCATTAATGTTCCAATTTGATCCTCTTAACCATGTCCTTAGCAATTCAAAATTTTCTTTTCCTTTGAGTTCCTAGATTCCTAGGTTTTTTGCCTTAAGGGTCCGCATAATTTGTTGTCAATGCCTTGTTAGTTGAAAATAGGTTATATCTCTTCATATATACAATTTTTCAGTTTTACTTTTGAAAAAAAATTGTCCCATGATTATTTTTTGCTTTCTTAACTCATAAATAAGTATAGAAGAAAGAAATTTTGTCCTTCAAGTCATGTGTTCCCTTGCAATTTTGTTGTCATTGTTTTCATCTTTGGATTTCATTTGGTAGTTTTCTTTAAATTCTTTGTTTCTTTTTTTTTTGTTCTTTATTTTCTACGTTCAACCTATCTTGATTGTTCAAAAAAACAAGAGAGCTACTGCAGTTTGCAGTTTAAAAGAAAAGAAGTTAACAATTAGGATTGCAACTTTAAACTGTTATAACTTTTAATTCGTGCATCGAAACAACTATTATAATATATCAAATCGAAGCTCTTTTCGATTCCTAAAAAACATCTAAACAAAATAGTTTAGTTCTCTACGTTTTAGAAGCCAAATTCCATCATTTACACTACTTACACGTCTTATGGTTTGGTGGCACCATATTGCATTATTCTCTTTTGTTTTCCTTTAATGTTCCAATTTGATCCTCTTAACCATGTCCTTAGCAATTCAAAATTTTATTTTCCTTTGAGTTCCTAGATTCCTAGGTTTTTTGCATGAAGGGTCCGCATAATTTGATATCAATGCCTTGTTAGTTGAAAATAGGTTATATCTCTTCTTATATATAATTTTTCAGTTTTACATTTGAAAAAAAATTGTCCCTTGATTATTTTTTGCTTTCTTAACTCATAAATAAGTATAGAAGAAAGAAATTTTGTCCTTCAAGTCATGTGTTCCCTTGCAATTTTGTTGTCATTGTTTTCATCTTTGGATTTCATTTGATAGTTTTCTTTAAATTCTTTGTATCTTTTTTTTGTTCTTTATTTTCTACGTTCAACCTATCTTGATTGTTCAAAAAAACAAGAGAGCTACTACAGTTTGCTGTTTAAAAAAAAGAAGTTAACAATTAGGATTGCAACTTTAAACTGTTATAACCTTTAATTCGTGCATCGAAACAACTATTATAATATATCAAATCAAAGCTATTTTTGATTCCTAAAAAACATCTAAACAAAATAGTTTGTTCTGCGGGTTTTTGAAGCCAAATTCCATCATTTACACTTCCTACAGACCATTTTTGGTTTGGTGGCACCATATTGCATTGTTCTCTTTTGTTGTCCTTTAATGTTCCAATTTGATCCTCTTAACCATGTCCTTAGCAATTCAAAAATTTTTTTCCTTTGAGTTCCTAGATTCCTAGGTTTTTTGCCTGAAGGGTCCGCATAATTTGATATCAATGCCTTGTTAGTTGAAAATAGGTTATATCTCTTCTTATATATAATTTTTCAGTTTTACATTTGAAAAAAAATTGTCCCTTGATTATTTTTTGCTTTCTTAACTCATAAATAAGTATAGAAGAAAGAAATTTTGTCCTTCAAGTCATGTTTTCCCTTGCAATTTGGTTGTCATTGTTTTCATCTTTGGATTTCATTTGATAGTTTTCTTTAAATTCTTTGTATCTTTTTTTTGTTCTTTATTTTCTACGTTCAACCTATCTTGATTTTTCAAAAAAACAAGAGGGCTACTGCAGTTTGCTGTTTTAAAAAAAAGAAGTTAACAATTAGGATTGCAACTTTAAACTGTTATAACCTTTTATTCGTGCATCGAAACAACTATTATAATATATCAAATCAAAGCTATTTTTGATTCCTAAAAAACATCTAAACAAAATAGTTTGTTTTGGGATTTTTGAAGCCAAATCCCATCATTTACACTTCCTACAGACCATTTATGATTTGGTGGCATCATATTGCATTGTTCTCTTTTGTTGTCCTTTACTGTTCCAATTTGATCCTCTTAACATTGTCCTTAGCAATTCAAAATTTTCTTTTCCTTTGAGTTCCTAGATTCCTAGGTTTTTTGCCAGAAGGGTCCGCATAATTTGATATCAATGCCTTGTTAGTTGAAAATAGGTTATATCTCTTCTTATATATAATTTTTCAGTTTTACATTTGAAAAAAAATTGTCCCTTGATTATTTTTTGCTTTCTTAAGTCATAAATAAGTATAGAAGAAAGAAATTTTGTCCTTCAAGTCATGTGTTCCCTTGCAATTTTGTTGTCATTGTTTTCATCTTTGGATTTCATTTGGTAGTTTTCTTTAAATTCTTTGTTTCTTTTTTTTTGTTCTTTTGTTTCTGCGTTCAACCTATCTTGATTGTTCAAAAAAACAAGAGAGCTACTACAGTTTGCAGTTTAAAAGAAAAGAAGTTAACAATTAGGATTGCAACTTTAAACTGTTATAACTTTTAATTCGTGCATCGAAACAACTATTATAATATATCAAATCGAAGCTCTTTTCGATTCCTAAAAAACATCTAAACAAAATAGTTTGTTATGCGGGTTTTTGAAGCCAAATTCCATCATTTACACTTCCTACAGACCATTTATGGTTTGGTGGCACCATATTGCATTGTTCTCTTTTGTTGTCCTTTAATGTTCCAATTTGATCCTCTTAACCATGTCCTTAGCAATTCAAAATTTTCTTTTCCTTTGAGTTCCTAGATTCCTAGGTTTTTTGCCAGAAGGGTCCGCATAATTTGATATCAATGCCTTGTTAGTTGAAAATAGGTTATATCTCTTCTTATATATAATTTTTCAGTTTTACATTTGAAAAAAAAATTTCCCTTGATTATTTTTTGCTTTCTTAAGTCATAAATAAGTATAGAAGAAAGAAATTTTGTCCTTCAAGTCATGTGTTCCCTTGCAATTTTGTTGTCATTGTTTTCATCGTTGGATTTCATTTGGTAGTTTACTTTAAATTCTTTGTTTCTTTTTTTTGTTCTTTTGTTTCTACGTTCAACCTATCTTGATTGGTCAAAAAAACAAGAGAGCTACTGCAGTTTGCAGTTTAAAAGAAAAGAAGTTAACAATTAGGATTGCAACTTTAAACTGTTATAACTTTTAATTCGTGCATCGAAACAACTATTATAATATATCAAATCGAAGCTCTTTTCGATTCCTAAAAAACATCTAAACAAAATAGTTTGTTATGCGGGTTTTTGAAGCCAAATTCCATCATTTACACTTCCTACAGACCATTTATGGTTTGGTGGCACCATATTGCATTGTTCTCTTTTGTTGTCCTTTAATGTTCCAATTTGATCCTCTTAACCATGTCCTTAGCAATTCAAAATTTTCTTTTCCTTTGAGTTCCTAGATTCCTAGGTTTTTTGCCTGAAGGGTCCGCATAATTTGATATCAATGCCTTGTTAGTTGAAAATAGGTTATATCTCTTCATATATATAATTTTTCAGTTTTACATTTGAAAAAAAATTGTCCCTTGATTATTTTTTGCTTTCTTAACTCATAAATAAGTATAGAAGAAAGAAATTTTGTCCTTCAAGTCATGTGTTCCCTTGCAATTTGGTTGTCATTGTTTTCATCTTTGGATTTCATTTGATAGTTTTCTTTAAATTCTTTGTATCTTTTTTTTTCTTTATTTTCTACGTTCAACCTATCTTGATTGTTCAAAATAAAAAGAGAGCTACTATAGTTTGCAGTTTAAAAAAAAAGAAGTTAACAATTAGGATTGCAACTTTAAACTGTTATAACTTTTAATTCGTGCATCGAAACAACTATTATAATATATCAAATCGAAGCTCTTTTCGATTCCTAAAAAACATCTAAACAAAATAGTTTGTTATGCGGGTTTTTGAAGCCAAATTCCATCATTTACACTTCCTACAGACCATTTATGGTTTGGTGGCACCATATTGCATTGTTCTCTTTTGTTGTCCTTTAATGTTCCAATTTGATCCTCTTAACCATGTCCTTAGCAATTCAAAATTTTCTTTTCCTTTGAGTTCCTAGATTCCTAGGTTTTTTGCCTGAAGGGTCCGCATAATTTGATATCAATGCCTTGTTAGTTGAAAATAGGTTATATCTCTTCTTATATATAATTTTTCAGTTTTACATTTGAAAAAAAATTGTCCCTTGATTATTTTTTGCTTTCTTAACTCATAAATAAGTATAGAAGAAAGAAATTTTGTCCTTCAAGTCATGTGTTCCCTTGCAATTTGGTTGTCATTGTTTTCATCTTTGGATTTCATTTGATAGTTTTCTTTAAATTCTTTGTATCTTTTTTTTGTTCTTTATTTTCTACGTTCAACCTATCTTGATTGTTCAAAAAAACAAGAGAGCTACTGCAGTTTGCAGTTTAAAAAAAAGAAGTTAACAATTAGGATTGCAACTTTAAACTGTTATAACCTTTAATTCGTGCATCGAAACAACTATTATAATATATCAAATCAAAGCTATTTTTGATTCCTAAAAAACATCTAAACAAAATAGTTTGTTCTGCGGGTTTTTGAAGCCAAATTCCATCATTTACACTTCCTACAGACCATTTTTGGTTTGGTGGCACCATATTGCATTGTTCTCTTTTGTTGTCCTTTAATGTTCCAATTTGATCCTCTTAACCATGTCCTTAGCAATTCAAAATTTTATTTTCCTTTGAGTTCCTAGATTCCTAGGTTTTTTGCCTGAAGGGTCCGCATAATTTGATATCAATGCCTTGTTAGTTGAAAATAGGTTATATCTCTTCATATATATATTTTTTAAATTTTACATTTGAAAAAAAATTGTCCCTTGATTATTTTTTGCTTTCTTAAGTCATAAATAAGTATAGAAGAAAGAAATTTTGTCCTTCAAGTCATGTGTTCCCTTGCAATTTTGTTGTCATTGTTTTCATCTTTGGATTTCATTTGGTAGTTTTCTTTAAATTCTTTGTATCTTTTTTTTGTTCTTTATTTTCTACGTTCAACCTATCTTGATTGTTCAAAAAAACAAGAGAGCTACTGCAGTTTGCAGTTTAAAAAAAAAGAAGTTAACAATTAGGATTGCAACTTTAAACTGTTATAACTTTTAATTCGTGCATCGAAACAACTATTATAATATAACAAATCGAAGTTCTTTTCGATTCCTAAAAAACATCTAAACAAAATAGTTTGTTCTGCGGGTTTTTGAAGCCAAATTCCATCATTTACACTTCCTACAGACCATTTATGGTTTGGTGGCACCATATTGCATTGTTCTCTTTTGTTGTCCTTTAATGTTCCAATTTGATCCTCTTAACCATGTCCTTAGCAATTCAAAATTTTCTTTTCCTTTGAGTTCCTAGATTCCTAGGTTTTTTGCCTGAAGGGTCCGCATAATTTGATATCAATGCCTTGTTAGTTGAAAATAGGTTATATCTCTTCTTATATATAATTTTTCAGTTTTACATTTGAAAAACAATTGTCCCTTGATTATTTTTTGCTTTCTTAACTCATAAATAAGTATAGAAGAAAGAAATTTTGTCCTTCAAGTCATGTGTTCCCTTGCAATTTTGTTGTCATTGTTTTCATCTTTGGATTTCATTTGGTAGTTTTCTTTAAATTCTTTGTATCTTTTTTTTTGTTCTTTATTTTCTACGTTCAACCTATCTTGATTGTTCAAAAAAACAAGAGAGCTACTGCAGTTTGCAGTTTAAAAAAAAAGAAGTTAACAATTAGGATTGCAACTTTAAACTGTTATAACTTTTAATTCGTGCATCGAAACAACTATTATAATATATCAAATCGTAGCTCTTTTCGATTCCTAAAAAACATCTAAACAAAATAGTTTGTTATATGGGTTTTGAAGCCAAATTCCATCATTTACACTTCCTACAGACCATTTATGGTTTGGTGGCACCATATTGCATTGTTCTCTTTTGTTGTCCTTTAATGTTCCAATTTGATCATCTGAACCATGTCCTTAGCAATTCAAAATATAATTTTCCTTTTAGTTCCTAGATTCTTAGGCTTTTGGCCTGACGGGCCCGCATAAATTGATATCAATGCCTTGTTAGTTGAAAATAGGTTATAACTCTTCACATATATATTTTTTATATTTTACATTTGAAAATAAATTGTCCCATGATTATTTTTTGCTTTCTTAAGTCATAAATAAGTATAGAAGAAAGAAATTTTGTCCTTCAAGTCATGTGTTCCCTTGCAATTTTGTTGTCATTGTTTTCATCTTTGGATTTCATTTGGTAGTTTTCTTTAAATTCTTTGTATCTTTTTTTTTGTTCTTTATTTTCTACGTTCAACCTATCTTGATTGTTCAAAAAAACAAGAGAGCTACTGCAGTTTGCAGTTTAAAAGAAAAGAAGTTAACAATTAGGATTGCAACTTTAAACTGTTATAACTTTTAATTCGTGCATCGAAACAACTATTATAATATATCAAATCGAAGCTCTTTTCGATTTCTAAAAAAAATCTAAACAAAATAGTTTGTTATGCGGGTTTTTGAAGCCAAATTCCATCATTTACACTTCCTACAGACCATTTATGGTTTGGTGGCACCATATTGCATTGTTCTCTTTTGTTGTCCTTTAATGTTCCAATTTGATCCTCTTAACCATGTCCTTAGCAATTCAAAATTTTCTTTTCCTTTGAGTTCCTAGATTCCTAGGTTTTTGCCTGAAGGGTCCGCATAATTTGATATCAATGCCTTGTTAGTTGAAAATAGGTTATATCTCTTCTTATATATAATTTTTCAGTTTTACATTTGAAAACAAATTGTCCCTTGATTATTTTTTGCTTTCTTAAGTCATAAATAAGTATAGAAGAAAGAAATTTTGTCCTTCAAGTCATGTGTTCCCTTGCAATTTTGTTGTCATTGTTTTCATCTTTGGATTTCATTTGGTAGTTTTCTTTAAATTCTTTGTATCTTTTTTTTGTTCTTTATTTTCTACGTTCAACCTATCTTGATTGTTCAAAAAAACAAGAGAGCTACTGCAGTTTGCAGTTTAAAAAAAAGAAGTTAACAATTAGGATTGCAACTTTAAACTGTTATAACTTTTAATTCGTGCATCGAAACAACTATTATAATATAACAAATCGAAGTTCTTTTCGATTCCTAAAAAACATCTAAACAAAATAGTTTGTTCTGCGGGTTTTTGAAGCCAAATTCCATCATTTACACTTCCTACAGACCATTTTTGGTTTGGTGGCACCATATTGCATTGTTCTCTTTTGTTGTCCATTAATGTTCCAATTTGATCCTCTTAACCATGTCCTTAGCAATTCAAAATTTTCTTTTCCTTTGAGTTCCTAGATTCCTAGGTTTTTTGCCTTAAGGGTCCGCATAATTTGTTATCAATGCCTTGTTAGTTGAAAATAGGTTATATCTCTTCATATATATATTTTTTAAATTTTACTTTTGAAAAAAAATTGTCCCATGATTATTTTTTGCTTTCTTAAGTCATAAATAAGTATAGAAGAAAGAAATTTTGTCCTTCAAGTCATGTGTTCCCTTGCAATTTTGTTGTCATTGTTTTCATCTTTGGATTTCATTTGGTAGTTTTCTTTAAATTCTTTGTTTCTTTTTTTTGTTCTTTTGTTTCTGCGTTCAACCTATCTTGATTGTTCAAAAAAACAAGAGAGCTACTGCAGTTTGCAGTTTAAAAAAAAAGAAGTTAACAATTAGGATTGCAACTTTAAACTGTTATAACTTTTAATTCGTGCATCGAAACAACTATTATAATATAACAAATCGAAGTTCTTTTCGATTCCTAAAAAACATCTAAACAAAATAGTTTGTTCTGCGGGTTTTTGAAGCCAAATTCCATCATTTACACTTCCTACAGACCATTTATGGTTTGGTGGCACCATATTGCATTGTTCTCTTTTGTTGTCCTTTAATGTTCCAATTTGATCCTCTTAACCATGTCCTTAGCAATTCAAAATTTTCTTTTCCTTTGAGTTCCTAGATTCCTAGGTTTTTTGCCTGAAGGGTCCGCATAATTTGATATCAATGCCTTGTTAGTTGAAAATAGGTTATATCTCTTCTTATATATAATTTTTCAGTTTTACATTTGAAAAAAAATTGTCCCTTGATTATTTTTTGCTTTCTTAACTCATAAATAAGTATAGAAGAAAGAAATTTTGTCCTTCAAGTCATGTGTTCCCTTGCAATTTTGTTGTCATTGTTTTCATCTTTGGATTTCATTTGGTAGTTTTCTTTAAATTCTTTGTATCTTTTTTTTGTTCTTTATTTTCTACGTTCAACCTATCTTGATTGTTCAAAAAAACAAGAGAGCTACTGCAGTTTGCAGTTTAAAAGAAAAGAAGTTAACAATTAGGATTGCAACTTTAAACTGTTATAACTTTTAATTCGTGCATCGAAACAACTATTATAATATAACAAATCGAAGTTCTTTTCGATTCCTAAAAAACATCTAAACAAAATAGTTTGTTCTGCGGGTTTTTGAAGCCAAATTCCATCATTTACACTTCCTACAGACCATTTTTGGTTTGGTGGCACCATATTGCATTGTTCTCTTTTGTTGTCCATTAATGTTCCAATTTGATCCTCTTAACCATGTCCTTAGCAATTCAAAATTTTCTTTTCCTTTGAGTTCCTAGATTCCTATGTTTTTGCCTTAAGGGTCCGCATAATTTGTTGTCAATGCCTTGTTAGTTGAAAATAGGTTATATCTCTTCATATATACATTTTTTAAATTTTACTTTTGAAAAAAAATTGTCCCATGATTATTTTTTGCTTTCTTAAGTCATAAATAAGTATAGAAGAAAGAAATTTTGTCCTTCAAGTCATGTGTTCCCTTGCAATTTTGTTGTCATTGTTTTCATCTTTGGATTTCATTTGGTAGTTTTCTTTAAATTCTTTGTTTCTTTTTTTTTGTTCTTTATTTTCTGCGTTCAACCTCTCTTGATTGTTCAAAAAAAAAAAAGAGAGCTACTGCAGTTTGCAGTTTAAAAGAAAAGAAGTTAACAATTAGGATTGCCACTTTAAACTGTTATAACTTTTAATTCGTGCATCGAAACAATTATTATAACATATCAAATCGAAGCTCTTTTCGATTCCTAAAAAACATCTAAACAAAATAGTTTGTTATGCGGGTTTTTGAAGCCAAATTCCATCATTTACACTTCCTACAGACCATTTATGGTTTGGTGGCACCATATTGCATTGTTCTCTTTTGTTGTCCTTTAATGTTCCAATTTGATCCTCTTAACCATGTCCTTAGCAATTCAAAATTTTCTTTTCCTTTGAGTTCCTAGATTCCTAGGTTTTTTGCCAGAAGGGTCCGCATAATTTGATATCAATGCCTTGTTAGTTGAAAATAGGTTATATCTCTTCATATATATATTTTTTAAATTTTACATTTGAAAAAACATTGTCCCTTGATTATTTTTTGCATTCTTAAGTCATAAATAAGTATAGAAGAAAGAAATTTTGTCCTTCAAGTCATGTGTTCCCTTGCAATTTTGTTGTCATTGTTTTCATCGTTGGATTTCATTAGGTATTTTACTTTAAATTCGTTGTTTCTTTCTTTTTTTCTTTTGTTTCTGCGTTCAACCTATCTTGATTTGACAAAAAAACAAGAGAGCTACTGCAGTTTGCAGCTTAAAAGAAAAGAAGTTAACAATTAGGATTGCAACTTTAAACTGTTATAAATTTTAATTCGTGCATCGAAACAACTATTATAATATAACAAATCGAAGTTCTTTTCGATTCCTAAAAACATCTAAACAAAATAGTTTGTTCTGCGGGTTTTTGAAGCCAAATTCCATCATTTACACTTCCTACAGACCATTTATGGTTTGGTGGCACCATATTGCATTGTTCTCTTTTGTTGTCCTTTAATGTTCCAATTTGATCCTCTTAACCATGTCCTTAGCAATTCAAAATTTTCTTTTCCTTTGAGTTCCTAGATTCCTAGGTTTTTTGCCTGAAGGGTCCGCATAATTTGATATCAATGCCTTGTTAGTTGAAAATAGGTTATATCTCTTCATATATATATTTTTTAAATTTTACATTTGAAAAAAAATTGTCCCATGATTATTTTTTGCTTTCTTAAGTCATAAATAAGTATAGAAGAAAGAAATTTTGTCCTTCAAGTCATGTGTTCCCTTGCAATTTTGTTGTCATTGTTTTCATCTTTGGATTTCATTTGGTAGTTTTCTTTAAATTCTTTGTATCTTTTTTTTGTTCTTTATTTTCTACGTTCAACCTATCTTGATTGTTCAAAAAAACAAGAGAGCTACTGCAGTTTGCAGTTTAAAAAAAAGAAGTTAACAATTAGGATTGCAACTTTAAACTGTTATAACTTTTAATTCGTGCATCGAAACAACTATTATAATATAACAAATCGAAGTTCTTTTCGATTCCTAAAAAACATCTAAACAAAATAGTTTGTTATGCGGGTTTTTGAAGCCAAATTCCATCATTTACACTTCCTACAGACCATTTATGGTTTGGTGGCACCATATTGCATTGTTCTCTTTTGTTGTCCTTTAATGTTCCAATTTGATCCTCTTAACCATGTCCTTAGCAATTCAAAATTTTCTTTTCCTTTGAGTTCCTAGATTCCTAGGTTTTTTGCCTGAAGGGTCCGCATAATTTGATATCAATGCCTTGTTAGTTGAAAATAGGTTATATCTCTTCATATATATATTTTTTAAATTTTACATTTGAAAAAAAATTGTCCCATGATTATTTTTTGCTTTCTTAAGTCATAAATAAGTATAGAAGAAAGAAATTTTGTCCTTCAAGTCATGTGTTCCCTTGCAATTTTGTTGTCATTGTTTTCATCTTTGGATTTCATTTGGTAGTTTTCTTTAAATTCTTTGTTTCTTTTTTTTGTTCTTTTGTTTCTGCGTTCAACCTATCTTGATTGTTCAAAAAAACAAGAGAGCTACTGCAGTTTGCAGTTTAAAAAAAAAGAAGTTAACAATTAGGATTGCAACTTTAAACTGTTATAACTTTTAATTCGTGCATCGAAACAACTATTATAATATAACAAATCGAAGTTCTTTTCGATTCCTAAAAAACATCTAAACAAAATAGTTTGTTCTGTGGGTTTTTGAAGCCAAATTCCATCATTTACACTTCCTACAGACCATTTTTGGTTTGGTGGCACCATATTGCATTGTTCTCTTTTGTTGTCCATTAATGTTCCAATTTGATCCTTTTAACCATTTCCTTAGCAATTCAAAATTTCCTTTTCCTTTGAGTTCCTAGATTCCTAGGTTTTTTGCCTTAAGGGTCCGCATAATTTGTTATCAATGCCTTGTTAGTTGAAAATAGGTTATATCTCTTCATATATATATTTTTTAAATTTTACATTTGAAAAACAATTGTCCCATGATTATTTTTTGCTTTCTTAAGTCATAAATAAGTATAGAAGAAAGAAATTTTGTCCTTCAAGTCATGTGTTCCCTTGCAATTTTGTTGTCATTGTTTTCATCTTTGGATTTCATTTGGTAGTTTTCTTTAAATTCTTTGTATCTTTTTTTTGTTCTTTATTTTCTACGTTCAACCTATCTTGATTGTTCAAAAAAACAAGAGAGCTACTGCAGTTTGCAGTTTAAAAGAAAAGAAGTTAACAATTAGGATTGCAACTTTAAACTGTTATAACTTTTAATTCGTGCATCGAAACAACTATTATAATATATCAAATCGAAGCTCTTTTCGATTCCTAAAAAACATCTAAACAAAATAGTTTGTTATGCGGGTTTTTGAAGCCAAATTCCATCATTTACACTTCCTACAGACCATTTATGGTTTGGTGGCACCATATTGCATTGTTCTCTTTTGTTGTCCATTAATGTTCCAATTTGATCCTCTTAACCATGTCCTTAGCAATTCAAAATTTTCTTTTCCTTTGAGTTCCTAGATTCCTAGGTTTTTTGCCTGAAGGGTCCGCATAATTTGATATCAATGCCTTGTTAGTTGAAAATAGGTTATATCTCTTCTTATATATAATTTTTCAGTTTTACATTTGAAAAAAAATTGTCCCATGATTATTTTTTGCTTTCTTAAGTCATAAATAAGTATAGAAGAAAGAAATTTTGTCCTTCAAGTCATGTGTTCCCTTGCAATTTTGTTGTCATTGTTTTCATCTTTGGATTTCATTTGGTAGTTTTCTTTAAATTCTTTGTTTCTTTTTTTTGTTCTTTATTTTCTGCGTTCAACCTCTATTGATTGTTCAAAAAAAACAAGAGAGCTACTAGAGTTTGCAGTTTAAAAAAAAAGAAGTTAACAATTAGGATTGCAACTTTAAACTGTTATAACTTTTAATTCGTGCATCGACACAACTATTAAAATATAACAAAGGGAAGTTCTTTTCGATTCCTAAAAAACATCTAAACAAAATAGTTTGTTCTGCGGGTTTTCGAAGCCAAATTCCATCATTTACACTTCCTACAGATCATTTTTGGTTTGGTGGCACCATATTGCATTGTTCTCTTTTGTTGTCCATTAATGTTCCAATTTGATCCTCTTAACCATGTCCTTAGCAATTCAAAATTTTCTTTTCCTTTGAGTTCCTACATTCCTAGGTTTTTTGCCTTAAGGGTCCGCATAATTTGTTATCAATGCCTTGTTAGTTGAAAATAGGTTATATCTCTTCATATATATATTTTTAAAATTTTACATTTGAAAAACAATTGTCCCATGATTATTTTTTGCTTTCTTAAGTCATAAATAAGTATAGAAGAAAGAAATTTTGTCCTTCAAGTCATGTGTTCCCTTGCAATTTTGTTGTCATTGTTTTCATCTTTGGATTTCATTTGGTAGTTTTCTTTAAATTCTTTGTTTCTTTTTTTTGTTCTTTATTTTCTGCGTTCAACCTCTCTTGATTGTTCAAAAAAACAAGAGAGCTACTGCAGTTTGCAGTTTAAAAGAAAAGAAGTTAACAATTAGGATTGCAACTTTAAACTGTTATAACTTTTAATTCGTGCATCGAAACAACTATTATAATATAACAAATCGAAGTTCTTTTCGATTCCTAAAAAACATCTAAACAAAATAGTTTGTTCTGTGGGTTTTTGAAGCCAAATTCCATCATTTACACTTCCTACAGACCATTTTTGGTTTGGTGGCACCATATTGCATTGTTCTCTTTTGTTGTCCTTTAATGTTCCAATTTGATCCTCTTAACCATGTCCTTAGCAATTCAAAATTTTCTTTTCCTTTGAGTTCCTAGATTCCTAGGTTTTTTGCCTGAAGGGTCCGCATAATTTGATATCAATGCCTTGTTAGTGGAGAATAGGTTATATCTATTCTTATATATAATTTTTCAGTTTTACATTTGAAAAACAATTGTCCCTTGATTATTTTTTGCTTTCTTAACTCATAAATAAGTATAGAAGAAAGAAATTTTGTCCTTCAAGTCATGTGTTCCCTTGCAATTTTGTTGTCATTGTTTTCATCTTTGGATTTCATTTGGTAGTTTTCTTTAAATTCTTTGTATCTTTTTTTTGTTCTTTATTTTCTACGTTCAACCTATCTTGATTGTTCAAAAAAAACAAGAGAGCTACTGCAGTTTGCAGTTTAAAAGAAAAGAAGTTAACAATTAGGATTGCAACTTTAAACTGTTATAACTTTTAATTCGTGCATCGAAACAACTATTATAATATAACAAATCGAAGTTCTTTTCGATTCCTAAAAAACATCTAAACAAAATAGTTTGTTCTGCGGGTTTTTGAAGCCAAATTCCATCATTTACACTTCCTACAGACCATTTTTGGTTTGGTGGCACCATATTGCATTGTTCTCTTTTGTTGTCCATTAATGTTCCAATTTGATCCTCTTAACCATGTCCTTAGCAATTCAAAATTTTCTTTTCCTTTGAGTTCCTAGATTCCTAGGTTTTTTGCCTGAAGGGTCCGCATAATTTGATATCAATGCCTTGTTAGTTGAAAATAGGTTATATCTCTTCTTATATATAATTTTTCAGTTTTACATTTGAAAAACAATTGTCCCTTGATTATTTTTTGCTTTCTTAAGTCATAAATAAGTATAGAAGAAAGAAATTTTGTCCTTCAAGTCATGTGTTCCCTTGCAATTTTGTTGTCATTGTTTTCATCTTTGGATTTCATTTGGTAGTTTTCTTTAAATTCTTTGTTTCTTTTTTTTTTGTTCTTTATTTTCTGCGTTCAACCTATCTTGATTGTTCAAAAAAACAAGAGAGCTACTGCAGTTTGCAGTTTAAAAAAAAGGAAGGTAACAATTAGGATTGCAACTTTAAACTGTTATAACTTTTAATTCGTGCATCGAAACAACTATTATAATATAACAAATCAAAGTTCTTTTCGATTCCTAAAAAACATCTAAACAAAATAGTTTGTTCTGCGGGTTTTTGGAAGCCAAATTCCATCATTTACACTTCCTACAGACCATTTTTGGTTTGGTGGCACCATATTGCATTGTTCTATTTTGTTGTCCTTTAATGTTCCAATTTGATCCTCTTAACCATGTCCTTAGCAATTCAAAATTTTCTTTTCCTTTGAGTTCCTAGATTCCTAGGTTTTTTGCCTGAAGGGTCCGCATAATTTGATATCAATGCCTTGTTAGTTGAAAATAGGTTATATCTCTTCATATATATATTTTTCAATTTTACATTTGAAAAAAAATTGTCCCTTGATTATTTTTTGCTTTCTTAAGTCATAAATAAGTATAGAAGAAAGAAATTTTGTCCTTCAAGTCATGTGTTCCCTTGCAATTTTGTTGTCATTGTTTTCATCTTTGGATTTCATTTGGTAGTTTTCTTTAAATTCTTTGTATCTTTTTTTTGTTCTTTATTTTCTACGTTCAACCTATCTTGATTGTTCAAAAAAACAAGAGAGCTACTGCAGTTTGTAGTTAAAAAAAAGAAGTTAACAATTAGGATTGCAACTTTAAACTGTTATAACTTTTAATTCGTGCATCGAAACAACTATTATAATATAACAAATCGAAGTTCTTTTCGATTCCTAAAAAACATCTAAACAAAATAGTTTGTTCTGCGGGTTTTTGAAGCCAAATTCCATCATTTACACTTCCTACAGACCATTTTTGGTTTGGTGGCACCATATTGCATTGTTCTCTTTTGTTGTCCATTAATGTTCCAATTTGATCCTCTTAACCATGTCCTTAGCAATTCAAAATTTTCTTTTCCTTTGAGTTCCTAGATTCCTAGGTTTTTTGCCTTAAGGGTCCGCATAATTTGATATCAATGCCTTGTTAGTTGAAAATAGGTTATATCTCTTCATATATATATTTTTTAAACTTTACATTTAAAAACAAATTGTCCCATGATTATTTTTTGCTTTCTTAAGTCATAAATAAGTATAGAAGAAAGAAATTTTGTCCTTCAAGTCATGTGTTCCCTTGCAATTTTGTTGTCAATGTTTTCATCTTTGGATTTCATTTGGTAGTTTTCTTTAAATTTTTTGTTTATTTTTTTTTTGTTCTTTTGTTTCTGCGTTCAACCTATCTTGATTGTTCAAAAAAACAAGAGCGCTACTACAGTTGCAGTTTAAAAAAAAAGAAGTTTACAATTAGGATTGCAACTTTAAACTATTATAACTTTTAATTCGTGCATTGAAACAACTATTATAATATAACAAATCGAAGTTCTTTTCGATTCCTAAAAAACAACTAAAAAAATAGTTTGTTCTGCGGGTTTTTGAAGCCAAATTCCCTCATTTACACTTCCTACAGACCATTTTTGGTTTGGTGGCACCATATTGCATTGTTCTCTTTTGTTGTCCATTAATGTTCCAATTTGATCCTCCTAACCATGTCCTTAGCAATTCAAAATTTTCTTTAGCTTTGAGTTCCTAGATTCCTTGGTTTTTTTGCATGAGGGTTCCGCATAATTTGATATCAATGCCTTGTTAGTTGAAAATAGGTTATATCTCTTCTTATATATAATTTTTCAGTTTTACATTTGAAAAACAATTGTCCCTTGATTATTTTTTGCTTTCTTAACTCATAAATAAGTATAGAAGAAAGAAATTTTGTCCTTCAAGTCATGTGTTCCCTTGCAATTTTGTTGTCATTGTTTTCATCTTTGGATTTCATTTGGTAGTTTTCTTTAAATTCTTTGTTTCTTTTTTTTGTTCTTTTGTTTCTGCGTTCAACCTATCTTGATTGTTCAAAAAAACAAGAGAGCTACTGCAGTTTGCAGTTTAAAAAAAAAGAAGTTAACAATTAGGATTGCAACTTTAAACTGTTATAACTTTTAATTCGTCCATGGAAACAACAATTATAATATGACAAAAAAGTTCTTTTCGATTCCTAAAAAACATCTAAACAAAATAGTTTGTTCTGCGGGTTTTTGAAGCCAAATTCCATCATTTACACTTCCTACAGACCATTTTTGGTTTGGTGGCACCATATTGCATTGTTCTCTTTTGTTGTCCATTAATGTTCCAATTTGATCCTCTTAACCATGTCCTTAGCAATTCAAAATTTTCTTTTCCTTTGAGTTCCTAGATTCCTAGGTTTTTTGCCTGAAGGGTCCGCATAATTTGATATCAATGCCTTGTTAGTTGAAAATAGGTTATATCTCTTCATATATATATTTTTTAAATTTTACATTTAAAAAAAATTGTCCCATGATTATTTTTTGCTTTCTTAAGTCATAAATAAGTATAGAAGAAAGAAATTTTGTCCTTCAAGTCATGTGTTCCCTTGCAATTTTGTTGTCATTGTTTTCATCTTTGGATTTCATTTGGTAGTTTTCTTTAAATTCTTTGTATCTTTTTTTTTGTTCTTTTGTTTCTGCGTTCAACCTATCTTGATTGTTCTAAAAAACAAGAGAGCTACTACAGTTTGCAGTTTAAAAGAAAAGAAGTTAACAATTAGGATTGCAACTTTAAACTGTTATAACCTTTAATTCGTGCATCGAAACAACTATTATAATATATCAAATCAAAGCTATTTTTGATTCCTAAAAAACATCTAAACAAAATAGTTTGTTCTGCGGGTTTTTGAAGCCAAATTCCATCATTTACACTTCCTACAGACCATTTTTGGTTTGGTGGCACCATATTGCATTGTTCTCTTTTGTTGTCCATTAATGTTCCAATTTGATCCTCTTAACCATGTCCTTAGCAATTCAAAATTTTCTTTTCCTTTGAGTTCCTAGATTCCTAGGTTTTTTGCCTGAAGGGTCCGCATAATTTGATATCAATGCCTTGTTAGTTGAAAATAGGTTATATCTCTTCTTATATATAATTTTTCAGTTTTACATTTGAAAAACAATTGTCCCTTGATTATTTTTTGCTTTCTTAACTCATAAATAAGTATAGAAGAAAGAAATTTTGTCCTTCAAGTCATGTGTTCCCTTGCAATTTTGTTGTCATTGATTTCATCTTTGGATTTCATTTGGTAATTTTCTTTAAATTCTTTGTTTCTTTTTTTTGTTCTTTATTTTCTGCGTTCAACCTCTCTTGATTGTTCAAAAAAACAAGAGAGCTACTAGAGTTTGCAGTTTAAAAACAAAAGAAGTTAACAATTAGGATTGCAACTTTAAACTGTTATAACTTTTAATTCGTGCATCGACACAACTATTATAATATAACAAAGGGAAGTTCTTTTCGATTCCTAAAAAACATCTAAACAAAATAGTTTGTTCTGCGGGTTTTTGAAGCCAAATTCCATCATTTACACTTCCTACAGACCATTTTTGGTTTGGTGGCACCATATTGCATTGTTCTCTTTTGTTGTCCATTAATGTTCCAATTTGATCCTCTTAACCATGTCCTTAGCAATTCAAAATTTTCTTTAGCTTTGAGTTCCTAGATTAATAGGTTTTTTTCCTTAAGGGTCCGCAGAATTTGTTATCAATGCCTTGTTAGTTGAAAATAGGTTATATCTCTTCATATATACATTTTTTAAATTTTACTTTTGAAAAATAATTGTCCCATGATTATTTTTTGCTTTCTTAAGTCATAAATAAGTATAGAAGAAAGAAATTTTGTCCTTCAAGTCATGTGTTCCCTTGCAATTTTGTTGTCATTGTTTTCATCTTTGGATTTCATTTGGTATTTTTCTTTAAATTCTTTGTTTATTTTTTTTTTGTTCTTTTGTTTCTGCGTTCAACCTATCTTGATTGTTCAAAAAAACAAGAGCGCTACTGCAGTTGCAGTTTAAAAGAAAAGAAGTTAACAATTAGGATTGCAACTTTAAACTGTTATAACTTTTAATTCGTGCATCGAAACAACTATTATAATATAACAAATCGAAGTTCTTTTCGATTCCTAAAAAACATCTAAAAAAATAGTTTGTTCTGCGGGTTTTTGAAGCCAAATTCCATCATTTACACTTCCTACAGACCATTTTTGGTTTGGTGGCACCATATTGCATTGTTCTCTTTTGTTGTCCATTAATGTTCCAATTTGATCCTCTTAACCATGTCCTTAGCAATTCAAAATTTTCTTTTCCTTTGAGTTCCTAGATTCCTAGGTTTTTTGCCTTAAGGGTCCGCATAATTTGATATCAATGCCTTGTTAGTTGAAAATAGGTTATATCTCTTCATATATATATTTTTTAAATTTTACATTTGAAAAAAAATTGTCCCTTGATTATTTTTTGCTTTCTTAAGTCATAAATAAGTATAGAAGAAAGAAATTTTGTCCTTCAAGTCATGTGTTCCCTTGCAATTTTGTTGTCATTGTTTTCATCTTTGGATTTCATTTGGTAGTTTTCTTTAAATTCTTTGTATCTTTTTTTTGTTCTTTATTTTCTACGTTCAACCTATCTTGATTGTTCAAAAAAACAAGAGAGCTACTGCAGTTTGCAGTTTAAAAAAAAAGAAGTTAACAATTAGGATTGCAACTTTAAACTGTTATAACTTTTAATTCGTGCATCGAAACAACTATTATAATATAACAAATCGAAGTTCTTTTCGATTCCTAAAAAACATCTAAACAAAATAGTTTGTTCTGCGGGTATTTGAAGCAAAATTCCATCATTTACACTTCCTACTGACCATTTTTGGTTTGGTGGCACCATATTGTATTGTTCTCTTTTGTTGTCAATTAATTTTCCAATTTGATCCTCTTAACCATGTCCTTAGCAATTCAAAATTTTCTTTTCCTTTGAGTTTCTAGATTCCTATGTTTTTGCCTTAAGGGTCCGCATAATTTGTTGTCAATGCCTTGTTAGTTGAAAATAGGTTATATCTCTTCATATATACATTTTTTAAATTTTACTTTTGAAAAACAATTGTCCCATGATTATTTTTTGCTTTCTTAAGTCATAAATAAGTATAGAAGAAAGAAATTTTGTCCTTCAAGTCATGTGTTCCCTTGCAATTTTGTTGTCATTGTTTTCATCTTTGGATTTCATTTGGTAGTTTTCTTTAAATTCTTTGTTTCTTTTTTTTGTTCTTTTGTTTCTACGTTCAACCTATCTTGATGGTTCAAAAAAGAAGAGAGCTACTGCAGTTTGCAGTTTAAAAGAAAAGAAGTTAACAATTAGGATTGCAACTTTAAACTGTTATAACTTTTAATTCGTGCATCGAAACAACTATTATAATATAACAAATCGAAGTTCTTTTCGATTCCTAAAAAACATCTAAACAAAATAGTTTGTTATGCGGGTTTTTGAAGCCAAATTCCATCATTTACACTTCCTACAGACCATTTTTGGTTTGGTGGCACCATATTGCATTGTTCTCTTTTGTTGTCCATTAATGTTCCAATTTGATCCTCTTAACCATGTCCTTAGCAATTCAAAATTTTCTTTTCCTTTGAGTTCCTAGATTCCTAGGTTTTTTGCCTTAAGGGTCCGCATAATTTGTTATCAATGCCTTGTTAGTTGAAAATAGGTTATATCTCTTCATATATATATTTTTTAAATTTTACTTTTGAAAAAAATTGTCCCATGATTATTTTTTGCTTTCTTAAGTCATAAATAAGTATAGAAGAAAGAAATTTTGTCCTTCAAGTCATGTGTTCCCTTGCAATTTTGTTGTCATTGTTTTCATCTTTGGATTTCATTTGGTAGTTTTCTTTAAATTCTTTGTATCTTTTTTTTGTTCTTTATTTTCTACGTTCAACCTATCTTGATTGTTCAAAAAAACAAGAGAGCTACCTAGCTTGCGCTTAAAAAAAAGAAGTTAACAATTAGGATTGCAACTTTAAACTGTTATAACTTTTAATTCGTGCATCGAAACAACTATAATAATATAACAAATCAAAGTTCTTTTCGATTCTTAAAAACATCTAAACAAAATAGTTTGTTCTGTGGGTTTTTGAAGCCAAATTCCATCATTTACACTTCCTACAGACCATTTTTGGTTTGGTGGCACCATATTGCATTGTTCTCTTTTGTTGTCCATTAATGTTCCAATTTGATCCTCTTAACCATGTCCTTAGCAATTCAAAATTTTCTTTTCCTTTGAGTTCCTAGATTCCTAGGTTTTTTGCCTTAAGGGTCCGCATAATTTGTTATCAATGCCTTGTTAGTTGAAAATAGGTTATATCTCTTCATATATATATTTTTTAAATTTTACATTTGGAAAAAAATATGTCCCTTGATTATTTTTTGCTTTCTTAAGTCATAAATAAGTATAGAAGAAAGAAATTTTGTCCTTCAAGTCATGTGTTCCCTTGCAATTTTGTTGTCATTGTTTTCATCTTTGGATTTCATTTGGTAGTTTTCTTTAAATTCTTTGTATCTTTTTTTCGTTCTTTATTTTCTACGTTCAACCTATCTTGTTTGTTCAAAAAACAAGCGCGCTCCTGTAGTTGCAGTTTAAAAGAAAAGAAGTTAACAATTAGGATTGCAACTTTAAACTGTTATAACTTTTAATTCGTGCATCCAAACAACTATTATAATATAACAAATCGAAGTTCTTTTCGATGCCTAAAAACATCTAAACAAAATAGTTTGTTCTGCGGGTTTTTGAAGCCAAATTCCATCATTTACACTTCCTACAGACCATTTTTGGTTTGGTGGCACCATATTGCATTGTTCTCTTTTGTTGTCCATTAATGTTCCAATTTGATCCTCTTAACCATGTCCTTAGCAATTCAAAATTTTCTTTTCCTTTGAGTTCCTAGATTCCTAGGTTTTTTGCCTTAAGGGTCCGCATAATTTGTTATCAATGCCTTGTTAGTTGAAAATAGGTTATATCTCTTCATATATATATTTTTTAAATTTTACATTTGAAAAAAATTGTCCCATGATTATTTTTTGCTTTCTTAAGTCATAAATAAGTATAGAAGAAAGAAATTTTGTCCTTCAAGTCATGTGTTCCCTTGCAATTTTGTTGTCATTGTTTTCATCTTTGGATTTCATTTGGTAGTTTTCTTTAAATTCTTTGTTTATTTTTTTTTTGTTCTTTTGTTTCTGCGTTCAACCTATCTTGATTGTTCAAAAAAACAAGAGCGCTACTGCAGTTGCAGTTTAAAAGAAAAGAAGTTAACAATTAGGATTGCAACTTTAAACTGTTATAACTTTTAATTCGTGCATCGAAACAACTATTATAATATAACAAATCGAAGTTCTTTTCGATTCCTAAAAAACATCTAAAAAAATAGTTTGTTCTGCGGGTTTTTGAAGCCAAATTCCATCATTTACACTTCCTACAGACCATTTTTGGTTTGGTGGCACCATATTGCATTGTTCTCTTTTGTTGTCCATTAATGTTCCAATTTGATCCTCTTAACCATGTCCTTAGCAATTCAAAATTTTCTTTTCCTTTGAGTTCCTAGATTCCTAGGTTTTTTGCCTTAAGGGTCCGCATAATTTGTTATCAATGCCTTGTTAGTTGAAAATAGGTTATATCTCTTCATATATATATTTTTTAAATTTTACATTTGAAAAAAAATTGTCCCATGATTATTTTTTGCTTTCTTAAGTCATAAATAAGTATAGAAGAAAGAAATTTTGTCCTTCAAGTCATGTGTTCCCTTGCAATTTTGTTGTCATTGTTTTCATCTTTGGATTTCATTTGGTAGTTTTCTTTAAATTCTTTGTTTCTTTTTTTTTGTTCTTTATTTTCTACGTTCAACCTATCTTGATTGTTCAAAAAAACAAGAGAGCTACTGCAGTTTGCAGTTTAAAAAAAAAGAAGGTAACAATTAGGATTGCAACTTTAAACTGTTATAAATTTTAATTCGTACATCGAAACAACTATTATAATATAACAAATCGAAGTTCTTTTTGATTCCTAAAAAACATCTAACCGAAATAGTTTGTTCTGCGGGTTTTTGAAGCCAAATTCCATCATTTACACTTCCTACAGACCATTTTTGGTTTGGTGGCACCATATTGCATTGTTCTCTTTTGTTGTGCATTAATGTTCCAATTTGATCCTCTTAACCATGTCCTTAGCAATTCGAAATTTTCTTTTCCTTTGAGTTCCTAGATTCCTAGGTTTTTTGCCTTAAGGGTCCCTATAATTTGTTATCAATGCCTTGTTAGTTGAAAATAGGATATATCTCTTCATATATATATTTTTTAAATTTTACTTTTGAAAAAAATTGTCCCATGATTATTTTTTGCTTTCTTAAGTCATAAATAAGTATAGAAGAAAGAAATTTTGTCCTTCAAGTCATGTGTTCCCTTGCAATTTTGTTGTCATTGTTTTCATCTTTGGATTTCATTTGGTAGTTTTCTTTAAATTCTTTGTATCTTTTTTTTGTTCTTTATTTTCTACGTTCAACCTATCTTGATTGTTAAAAAAACAAGAGAGCTACTGCAGTTTGCAGTTTAAAAAAAAATAAGTTAACAATTAGGATTGCAAGTTTAAACTGTTATAACTTTTAATTCGTGCATCGAAACAACTATTATAATATAACAAATCGAAGTTCTTTTCGATTCCTAAAAAACAACTAAAAAAATAGTTTGTTCTGCGGGTTTTTGAAGCCAAATTCCCTCATTTACACTTCCTACAGACCATTTTTGGTTTGGTGGCACCATATTGCATTGTTCTCTTTTGTTGTCCATTAATGTTCCAATTTGATCCTCTTAACCATGTCCTTAGCAATTCAAAATTTTCTTTTCCTTTGAGTTCCTAGATTCCTAGGTTTTTTGCCTTAAGGGTCCGCATAATTTGTTATCAATGCCTTGTTAGTTGAAAATAGGTTATATCTCTTCATATATATATTTTTTAAATTTTACTTTTGAAAAACAATTGTCCCATGATTATTTTTTGCTTTCTTAAGTCATAAATAAGTATAGAAGAAAGAAATTTTGTCCTTCAAGTCATGTGTTCCCTTGCAATTTTGTTGTCATTGTTTTCATCTTTGGATTTCATTTGGTAGTTTTCTTTAAATTCTTTGTATCTTTTTTTTGTTCTTTATTTTCTACGTTCAACCTATCTTGATTGTTCAAAAAAACAAGAGAGCTACTACAGTTTGCAGTTTAAAAAAAAAGAAGTTAACAATTAGGATTGCAACTTTAAACTGTTATAACTTTTAATTCGTGCATCGAAACAACTATTATAATATAACAAATCGAAGTTCTTTTCGATTCCTAAAAAACATCTAAACAAAATAGTTTGTTCTGCGGGTTTTTGAAGCCAAATTCCATCATTTACACTTCCTACAGACCATTTTTGGTTTGGTGGCACCATATTGCATTGTTCTCTTTTGTTGTCCATTAATGTTCCAATTTGATCCTCTTAACCATGTCCTTAGCAATTCAAAATTTTCTTTTCCTTTGAGTTCCTAGATTCCTAGGTTTTTTGCCTTAAGGGTCCGCATAATTTGTTATCAATGCCTTGTTAGTTGAAAATAGGTTATATCTCTTCATATATATATTTTTTAAATTTTACTTTTGAAAAACAATTGTCCCATGATTATTTTTTGCTTTCTTAAGTCATAAATAAGTATAGAAGAAAGAAATTTTGTCCTTCAAGTCATGTGTTCCCTTGCAATTTTGTTGTCATTGTTTTCATCTTTGGATTTCATTTGGTAGTTTTCTTTAAATTCTTTGTATCTTTTTTTGTTCTTTATTTTCTACGTTCAACCTATCTTGATTGTTCAAAAAAACAAGAGAGCTACTGCAGTTTGTAGTTAAAAAAAAGAAGTTAACAATTAGGATTGCAACTTTAAACTGTTATAACTTTTAATTCGTGCATCGAAACAACTATTATAATATAACAAATCGAAGTTCTTTTCGATTCCTAAAAACATCTAAACAAAATAGTTTGTTCTGCGGGTTTTTGAAGCCAAATTCCATCATTTACACTTCCTACAGACCATTTTTGGTTTGGTGGCACCATATTGCATTGTTCTCTTTTGTTGTCCATTAATGTTCCAATTTGATCCTCTTAACCATGTCCTTAGCAATTCAAAATTTTCTTTTCCTTTGAGTTCCTAGATTCCTAGGTTTTTTGCCTTAAGGGTCCGCATAATTTGTTATCAATGCCTTGTTAGTTGAAAATAGGTTATATCTCTTCATATATATATTTTTTAAATTTTACTTTTGAAAAACAATTGTCCCATGATTATTTTTTGCTTTCTTAAGTCATAAATAAGTATAGAAGAAAGAAATTTTGTCCTTCAAGTCATGTGTTCCCTTGCAATTTTGTTGTCATTGTTTTCATCTTTGGATTTCATTTGGTAGTTTTCTTTAAATTCTTTGTATCTTTTTTTTGTTCTTTTGTTTCTGCGTTCAACCTATCTTGATTGTTCAAAAAAACAAGAGAGCTACTGCAGTTGCAGTTTAAAAGAAAAGAAGTTAACAATTAGGATTGCAACTTTAAACTGTTATAACTTTTAATTCGTGCATCGAAACAACTATTATAATATAACAAATCGAAGTTCTTTTCGATTCCTAAAAACATCTAAACAAAATAGTTTGTTCTGCGGGTTTTTGAAGCCAAATTCCATCATTTACACTTCCTACAGACCATTTTTGGTTTGGTGGCACCATATTGCATTGTTCTCTTTTGTTGTCCATTAATGTTCCAATTTGATCCTCTTAACCATGTCCTTAGCAATTCAAAATTTTCTTTTCCTTTGAGTTCCTAGATTCCTAGGTTTTTTGCCTTAAGGGTCCGCATAATTTGTTATCAATGCCTTGTTAGTTGAAAATAGGTTATATCTCTTCATATATATATTTTTTAAATTTTACATTTGAAAAAAAATTGTCCCTTGATTATTTTTTGCTTTCTTAAGTCATAAATAAGTATAGAAGAAAGAAATTTTGTCCTTCAAGTCATGTGTTCCCTTGCAATTTTGTTGTCATTGTTTTCATCTTTGGATTTCATTTGGTAGTTTTCTTTAAATTCTTTGTATCTTTTTTTTGTTCTTTATTTTCTACGTTCAACCTATCTTGATTGTTCAAAAAACAAGAGAGCTACTGCAGTTTGTAGTTTAAAAAAAAAAGAAGTTAACAATTAGGATTGCAACTTTAAACTGTTATAACTTTTAATTCGTGCATCGAAACAACTATTATAATATATCAAATCGAAGCTCTTTTCGATTCCTAAAAAACATCTAAACAAAATAGTTTGTTATGCGGGTTTTTGAAGCCAAATTCCATCATTTACACTTCCTACAGACCATTTTTGGTTTGGTGGCACCATATTGCATTGTTCTCTTTTGTTGTCCATTAATGTTCCAATTTGATCCTCTTAACCATGTCCTTAGCAATTCAAAATTTTCTTTTCCTTTGAGTTCCTAGATTCCTAGGTTTTTTGCCTTAAGGGTCCGCATAATTTGTTATCAATGCCTTGTTAGTTGAAAATAGGTTATATCTCTTCATATATATATTTTTTAAATTTTACATTTGAAAAAAATTGTCCCATGATTATTTTTTGCTTTCTTAAGTCATAAATAAGTATAGAAGAAAGAAATTTTGTCCTTCAAGTCATGTGTTCCCTTGCAATTTTGTTGTCATTGTTTTCATCTTTGGATTTCATTTGGTAGTTTTCTTTAAATTCTTTGTTTCTTTTTTTTTGTTCTTTTGTTTCTGCGTTCAACCTATCTTGATTGTTCAAAAAAACAAGAGAGCTACTGCAGTTTGCAGTTTAAAAAAAAAGAAGTTAACAATTAGGATTGCAACTTTAAACTGTTATAACTTTTAATTCGTGCATCGAAACAACTATTATAATATAACAAATCGAAGTTCTTTTCGATTCCTAAAAAACATCTAAACAAAATAGTTTGTTCTGCGGGTTTTTGAAGCCAAATTCCATCATTTACACTTCCTACAGACCATTTTTGGTTTGGTGGCACCATATTGCATTGTTCTCTTTTGTTGTCCATTAATGTTCCAATTTGATCCTCTTAACCATGTCCTTAGCAATTCAAAATTTTCTTTTCCTTTGAGTTCCTAGATTCCTAGGTTTTTTGCCTTAAGGGTCCGCATAATTTGTTATCAATGCCTTGTTAGTTGAAAATAGGTTATATCTCTTCATATATATATTTTTTAAATTTTACATTTGAAAAAAAAATTGTCCCATGATTATTTTTTGCTTTCTTAAGTCATAAATAAGTATAGAAGAAAGAAATTTTGTCCTTCAAGTCATGTGTTCCCTTGCAATTTTGTTGTCATTGTTTTCATCTTTGGATTTCATTTGGTAGTTTTCTTTAAATTCTTTGTATCTTTTTTTTTGTTCTTTATTTTCTACGTTCAACCTATCGTGATTGTTCAAAAAAACAAGAGAGCTACTGCAGTTTGCAGTTAAAAAAAAAAAGAAGTTAACGATTAGGATTGCAGCTTTAAACTGCTATAACTTTTAATTGGTGCATCGAAACAACTATTATAATATAACAAATCGAAGTTCTTTTTGATTCCTAAAAAACATCTAAACAAAATAGTTTGTTCTGCGGGTTTTTGAAGCCAAATTCCATCATTTACACTTCCTACAGACCATTTTTGGTTTGGTGGCACCATATTGCATTGTTCTCTTTTGTTGTCCATTAATGTTCCAATTTGATCCTCTTAACCATGTCCTTAGCAATTCAAAATTTTCTTTTCCTTTGAGTTCCTAGATTCCTAGGTTTTTTGCCTTAAGGGTCCGCATAATTTGTTATCAATGCCTTGTTAGTTGAAAATAGGTTATATCTCTTCATATATATATTTTTTAAATTTTACTTTTGAAAAACAATTGTCCCATGATTATTTTTTGCTTTCTTAAGTCATAAATAAGTATAGAAGAAAGAAATTTTGTCCTTCAAGTCATGTGTTCCCTTGCAATTTTGTTGTCATTGTTTTCATCTTTGGATTTCATTTGGTAGTTTTCTTTAAATTCTTTGTATCTTTTTTTGTTCTTTTGTTTCTGCGTTCAACCTATCTTGATTGTTCAAAAAAACAAGAGAGCTACTGTAGTTTGCAGTTTAAAAGAAAAGAAGTTAACAATTAGGATTGCAACTTTAAACTGTTATAACTTTTAATTCGTGCATCGAAACAACTATTATAATATAACAAATCGAAGTTCTTTTCGATTCCTAAAAAACATCTAAACAAAATAGTTTGTTATGCGGGTTTTTGAAGCCAAATTCCATCATTTACACTTCCTACAGACCATTTTTGGTTTGGTGGCACCATATTGCATTGTTCTCTTTTGTTGTCCATTAATGTTCCAATTTGATCCTCTTAACCATGTCCTTAGCAATTCAAAATTTTCTTTTCCTTTGAGTTCCTAGATTCCTAGGTTTTTTGCCTTAAGGGTCCGCATAATTTGTTATCAATGCCTTGTTAGTTGAAAATAGGTTATATCTCTTCATATATATATTTTTTAAATTTTACATTTGAAAAAAATTTCCCTTGATTATTTTTTGCTTTCTTAAGTCATAAATAAGTATAGAAGAAAGAAATTTTGTCCTTCAAGTCATGTGTTCCCTTGCAATTTTGTTGTCATTGTTTTCATCTTTGGATTTCATTTGGTAGTTTTCTTTAAATTCTTTGTATCTTTTTTTGTTCTTTATTTTCTACGTTCAACCTATCTTGATTGTTCAAAAAAACAAGAGAGCTCATAGCTTGCGCTTAAAAGAAAAGAAGTTAACAATTAGGATTGCAACTTTAAACTGTTATAACTTTTAATTCGTGCATCGAAACAACTATTATAATATAACAAATCGAAGTTCTTTTCGATTCCTAAAAAACAACTAAAAAAATAGTTTGTTCTGCGGGTTTTTGAAGCCAAATTCCATCATTTACACTTCCTACAGACCATTTTTGGTTTGGTGGCACCATATTGCATTGTTCTCTTTTGTTGTCCATTAATGTTCCAATTTGATCCTCTTAACCATGTCCTTAGCAATTCAAAATTTTCTTTAGCTTTGAGTTCCTAGATTAATAGGTTTTTTTCCTTAAGGGTCCGCAGAATTTGTTATCAATGCCTTGTTAGTTGAAAATAGGTTATATCTCTTCATATATACATTTTTTAAATTTTACTTTTGAAAAAAAATTGTCCCATGATTATTTTTTGCTTTCTTAAGTCATAAATAAGTATAGAAGAAAGAAATTTTGTCCTTCAAGTCATGTGTTCCCTTGCAATTTTGTTGTCATTGTTTTCATCTTTGGATTTCATTTGGTAGTTTTCTTTAAATTCTTTGTTTCTTTTTTTTGTTCTTTTGTTTCTGCGTTCAACCTATCTTGATTGTTCAAAAAAACAAGAGAGCTACTGCAGTTTGCAGTTTAAAAGAAAAGAAGTTAACAATTAGGATTGCAACTTTAAACTGTTATAACTTTTAATTCGTGCATCGAAACAACTATTATAATATAACAAATCGAAGTTCTTTTCGATTCCTAAAAAACATCTAAACAAAATAGTTTGTTATGCGGGTTTTTGAAGCCAAATTCCATCATTTACACTTCCTACAGACCATTTTTGGTTTGGTGGCACCATATTGCATTGTTCTCTTTTGTTGTCCATTAATGTTCCAATTTGATCCTCTTAACCATGTCCTTAGCAATTCAAAATTTTCTTTTCCTTTGAGTTCCTAGATTCCTAGGTTTTTTGCCTTAAGGGTCCGCATAATTTGTTATCAATGCCTTGTTAGTTGAAAATAGGTTATATCTCTTCATATATATATTTTTTAAATTTTACATTTGAAAAAACATTGTCCCTTGATTATTTTTTGCATTCTTAAGTCATAAATAAGTATAGAAGAAAGAAATTTTGTCCTTCAAGTCATGTGTTCCCTTGCAATTTTGTTGTCATTGTTTTCATCTTTGGATTTCATTTGGTAGTTTTCTTTAAATTCTTTGTTTCTTTTTTTTGTTCTTTATTTTCTGCGTTCAACCTATCTTGATTGTTCAAAAAAACAAGAGAGCTACTGCAGTTTGCAGTTTAAAAAAAAGAAGTTAACAATTAGGATTGCAACTTTAAACTGTTATAACTTTTAATTCGTGCATCGAAACAACTATTATAATATAACAAATCGAAGTTCTTTTCGATTCCTAAAAAACATCTAAACAAAATAGTTTGTTCTGCGGGTTTTTGAAGCCAAATTCCATCATTTACACTTCCTACAGACCATTTTTGGTTTGGTGGCACCATATTGCATTGTTCTCTTTTGTTGTCCATTAATGTTCCAATTTGATCCTCTTAACCATGTCCTTAGCAATTCAAAATTTTCTTTTCCTTTGAGTTCCTAGATTCCTAGGTTTTTTGCCTTAAGGGTCCGCATAATTTGTTATCAATGCCTTGTTAGTTGAAAATAGGTTATATCTCTTCATATATATATTTTTTAAATTTTACTTTTGAAAAACAATTGTCCCATGATTATTTTTTGCTTTCTTAAGTCATAAATAAGTATAGAAGAAAGAAATTTTGTCCTTCAAGTCATGTGTTCCCTTGCAATTTTGTTGTCATTGTTTTCATCTTTGGATTTCATTTGGTAGTTTTCTTTAAATTCTTTGTATCTTTTTTTGTTCTTTATTTTCTACGTTCAACCTATCTTGATTGTTCAAAAAACAAGAGAGCTACTAGCTTGCGCTTAAAAAAAAGAAGTTAACAATTAGGATTGCAACTTTAAACTGTTATAACTTTTAATTCGTGCATCGAAACAACTATAATAATATAACAAATCGAAGTTCTTTTCGATTCTTAAAAACATCTAAACAAAATAGTTTGTTCTGCGGGTTTTTGAAGCCAAATTCCATCATTTACACTTCCTACAGACCATTTTTGGTTTGGTGGCACCATATTGCATTGTTCTCTTTTGTTGTCCATTAATGTTCCAATTTGATCCTCTTAACCATGTCCTTAGCAATTCAAAATTTTCTTTTCCTTTGAGTTCCTAGATTCCTAGGTTTTTTGCCTTAAGGGTCCGCATAATTTGTTATCAATGCCTTGTTAGTTGAAAATAGGTTATATCTCTTCATATATATATTTTTTAAATTTTACTTTTGAAAAACAATTGTCCCATGATTATTTTTTGCTTTCTTAAGTCATAAATAAGTATAGAAGAAAGAAATTTTGTCCTTCAAGTCATGTGTTCCCTTGCAATTTTGTTGTCATTGTTTTCATCTTTGGATTTCATTTGGTAGTTTTCTTTAAATTCTTTGTTTCTTTTTTTTGTTCTTTATTTTCTGCGTTCAACCTCTCTTGATTGTTCAAAAAAACAAGAGAGCTACTGGAGTTTGCAGTTTAAAAAAAAAGAAGTTAACAATTAGGATTGCAACTTTAAACTGTTATAACTTTTAATTCGTGCATCGAAACAACTATTATAATATAACAAATCGAAGTTCTTTTCGATTCCTAAAAAACATCTAAACAAAATAGTTTGTTCTACGAGTTTTTGAAGCCAATTCCATCATTTAAACTTCCTACTGACCATTTTTGGTTTGGTGGCACCATATTGCATTGTTCTCTTTTGTTGTCAATTAATTTTCCAATTTGATCCTCTTAACCATGTCCTTAGCAATTCAAAATTTTCTTTTCCTTTGAGTTCCTAGATTCCTAGGTTTTTTGCCTTAAGGGTCCGCATAATTTGTTATCAATGCCTTGTTAGTTGAAAATAGGTTATATCTCTTCATATATATATTTTTTAAATTTTACTTTTGAAAAAAAATTGTCCCATGATTATTTTTTGCTTTCTTAAGTCATAAATAAGTATAGAAGAAAGAAATTTTGTCCTTCAAGTCATGTGTTCCCTTGCAATTTTGTTGTCATTGTTTTCATCTTTGGATTTCATTTGGTAGTTTTCTTTAAATTCTTTGTATCTTTTTTTTGTTCTTTATTTTCTACGTTCAACCTATCTTGATTGTTCAAAAAAACAAGAGAGCTACTGCAGTTTGCAGTTTAAAAAAAAAGAAGTTAACAATTAGGATTGCAACTTTAAACTGTTATAACTTTTAATTCGTGCATCGAAACAACTATTATAATATAACAAATCGAAGTTCTTTTCGATTCCTAAAAAACATCTAAACAAAATAGTTTGTTCTGCGGGTTTTTGAAGCCAAATTCCATCATTTACACTTCCTACAGACCATTTTTGGTTTGGTGGCACCATATTGCATTGTTCTCTTTTGTTGTCCATTAATGTTCCAATTTGATCCTCTTAACCATGTCCTTAGCAATTCAAAATTTTCTTTTCCTTTGAGTTCCTAGATTCCTAGGTTTTTTGCCTTAAGGGTCCGCATAATTTGTTATCAATGCCTTGTTAGTTGAAAATAGGTTATATCTCTTCATATATATATTTTTTAAATTTTACTTTTGAAAAACAATTGTCCCATGATTATTTTTTGCTTTCTTAAGTCATAAATAAGTATAGAAGAAAGAAATTTTGTCCTTCAAGTCATGTGTTCCCTTGCAATTTTGTTGTCATTGTTTTCATCTTTGGATTTCATTTGGTAGTTTTCTTTAAATTCTTTGTATCTTTTTTTTGTTCTTTATTTTCTACGTTCAACCTATCTTGATTGTTCAAAAAAACAAGAGAGCTACTGCAGTTTGCAGTTTAAAAAAAAAAGAAGTTAACAATTAGGATTGCAACTTTAAACTGTTATAACTTTTAATTCGTGCATCGAAACAACTATTATAATATAACAAATCGAAGTTCTTTTCGATTCCTAAAAAACATCTAAACAAAATAGTTTGTTGTGCGGGTTTTGAAGCCAAATTCCATCATTTACACTTCCTACAGACCATTTTTGGTTTGGTGGCACCATATTGCATTGTTCTCTTTTGTTGTCCATTAATGTTCCAATTTGATCCTCTTAACCATGTCCTTAGCAATTCAAAATTTTCTTTTCCTTTGAGTTCCTAGATTCCTAGGTTTTTTGCCTTAAGGGTCCGCATAATTTGTTATCAATGCCTTGTTAGTTGAAAATAGGTTATATCTCTTCTTATATATAATTTTTCAGTTTTACATTTGAAAAACAATTGTCCCTTGATTATTTTTTGCTTTCTTAAGTCATAAATAAGTATAGAAGAAAGAAATTTTGTCCTTCAAGTCATGTGTTCCCTTGCAATTTTGTTGTCATTGTTTTCATCTTTGGATTTCATTTGGTAGTTTTCTTTAAATTCTTTGTATCTTTTTTTTTTCTTTATTTTCTACGTTCAACCTATCTTGATTGTTCAAAAAAACAACAGCGCTACTGCAGTTGCAGTTTAAAAGAAAAGAAGTTAACAATTAGGATTGCAACTTTAAACTGTTATAACTTTTAATTCGTGCATCGACACAACTATTATAATATAACAAATGGAAGTTCTTTTCGATTCCTAAAAAACATCTAAACAAAATAGTTTGTTCTGTGGGTTTTGAAGCCAAATTCCATCATTTACACTTCCTACAGATCATTTTTGGTTTGGTGGCACCATATTGCATTGTTCTCTTTTGTTGTCCATTAATGTTCCAATTTGATCCTCTTAACTATGTCCTTAGCAATTCAAAATTTTCTTTTCCTTTGAGTTCCTAGATTCCTAGGTTTTTTGCCTTAAGGGTCCGCATAATTTGTTATCAATGCCTTGTTAGTTGAAAATAGGTTATATCTCTTCATATATATATTTTTTAAATTTTACTTTTGAAAAACAATTGTCCCATGATTATTTTTTGCTTTCTTAAGTCATAAATAAGTATAGAAGAAAGAAATTTTGTCCTTCAAGTCATGTGTTCCCTTGCAATTTTGTTGTCATTGTTTTCATCTTTGGATTTCATTTGGTAGTTTTCTTTAAATTCTTTGTATCTTTTTTATGTTCTTTTGTTTTCTGCGTTCAACCTATCTTGATTGT